>BLSH010018949.1:1509222-1544939 GCA_018402905.1 Glandirana rugosa | reverse complement strand
CATGGAACAAATGAGTTGAAACTGCCAAGCGACACATCGAACCAAAACAAACTACCTCTGATTAGACAGCCAGCATTACGCCATATGATCCCAATGCCCCAAAAGACGGATTGTGTGCCCTGGAAGAAAGTTGCATCAGCTCCCAACAAGCCAAGCCCCCGTAGATGGCCCATCCCCAGGAAAGGAAATCAGAGCATACCATGGTCCGGGGACTCCTCCCCTACAACACCAGCCTGCTCCATCATACAGCAGCCACGCAACAATCCACCCGCTGGCTGTCCCAAATTATCCTTTAAACCAATGTCCGGTGGGCTTACAATGAGCCCCAAAAAACACACCCATACACTCCACACTTCCAAGAACCACCTACCTATCGGCAAAAGACCACTCCTGAACCATAAGAACACAACAAACCGCAATCCGGGACCCCATAACATCAAAAAAGACCCCATTGACTGTGCCCTTTGTGCACATACACTACTTACTCCCTTTATTTCTGTGGCTAAGGCCACACCCCTCTCGATGGCTGAGGCCAGATCACCCAGGTGCAGCTACCGTCCCAAGGAACCTTAGTCGAAGAAGCCTGAAGTGTCACGCAAAGTTGCCAAGGCATTGCCTTAAGCAACCACCACAGCAGAAGCTGTAACTGTGCCTCCCCCCTGCCAAGTCCTATGACCCGCGACCCTCTGACCACTGATAAGGGGGATTGGACCAGTGCCTAGAAATCACCAGCTGCCTTTATTAACCTGCTGCCATCCCCCAGCCCCCCCACTGCCACAGAAAGCGTAAAAGGAAGAAATAAATCAAAGAAAAAGCTACTTAACCTGGCTGTCCAGGATCCTCAGATCCTCCAGCCGCCGCAGAGTTCCATCGCTGCCCGCTCCGGTACCGCATCCGCAAGTCCCCCATGGCTGCACTCACCCCCTGAGTAGCAGAGAGGAGCGCCACCGATGTCCGGACCGACCAGGCTCTGGCCCGCCACTGCATGCCGGCTGGTGACACCCGGCCACCGCTGACCGCATCCACCGCCACCCTCTGTCGGAGCCCAGACCCACTGCTGAGGGTAAAAAGCCAGGCTCTCCCCCCACCAGCCAGGTGGCTGGAAGCCGCCCTCACGCTCACCACTCCGCTGTTCATGAAGCCCCAGTCTTCCACCCGCTACCTGATGACTTCCTCGCATGCTCGACAGACCAAGCACCTGCTGGGCCGGTGGGTGGGGGCACATTATGTGGCACCGCCCGCACCAGTACCTGGGCCGACTCTCCCGCCGAGCCACCCAGAAGCAGGAGCCCTGCTCCTGGCTGCCGACTCAAGTCCCGCCGCGCTGATAAAGGGGGACGGGGAGAAACAGAAAGCCTGCATAGGATTCCTCCCAAGCTGTCTCAGAGCCTAAGCACCGAGGATTTCCTTGAGGCACTGCTGGAGTGCTCTCAGCGGCGCTGGCTGGGGATTCCTGTTGGGACCTAAGCTATTCTGTAGGCCTCAACCACCAAGCACGTGCAAGGAGCATAGGGGTGACCTGAGCAATGTACCTCTGCTTGAAATTATCTTCAACGCAGCTTCCCTTCGACTGAAGACCTCCTAGGACTCCTGGCTAGACTATTCCCTGTAACTCCACCCCTTCCTGTCCTGGACACCAATAAAGTAAGTCCCACCACTCATATTTCCTATTAAACTAGGCTGCAACCTCTCCTGGATCCACACCCCCTTTAACCCCTGTCATGCCGGCCCTCCGTTCATGTCTTTTCTCCTTTTTACTCCGGGCCTCACTTTATCCCTCTTATTCACCTGAGCAAGTTTCTTACACACATAGCAGCTCACAAGTACTTTTACACATAAACTTTATTTAAAAGCATCAAAGTTGGAATGGAATGGTCTCTATTATCATAATATAATTAGGGTGATCGAGTTCTCCCGAGATCTCGCACAAGTCTCGCATTACGAAAGGAACCAATGAATGACAGACCGACAGAGATTGCGTTACTTTTTTACTTTTTGTGATATTGATTTACCATATAATTTTTTGATATGTTCAAGGTTTCAAAACGCTAGCAGTTTTAAATATTTTTCGAAACTCCCACGGCACACCTGCAAGTTGATGATATAAGAATAAATCTTTTGGAAAAAATATGGGGACATTTCGCTCAGCTTGCAGGAATTCTTAAAGACTTGGGGGTCTATAAAAAGACCCCCAATTGTTCTGTTGACAGACAGACTGATTTTGAGAAGATTATCATGTGCTTTCTATTGTTCCTTGGAGATAGGGAAATCTTAGGTTTTAAGCCATTCCCAATCTATTCCAAAAAAATCCCAAATTACCTGTTTTCAAAGTAAGGAATTTCCAAATTCCTTACTTCCCAATTTATTCAAAACTATACAAGTTACCATCCAAAAAGCAGCACAGAGACTATGGCTAGGTTCAGACCTTTGCATGCCGGGAACTTATGCAACTTGTACATTTTTCCAGAAACGCGTTGTCATTTAGTAGACGTGTGGCGGCATCATTAATTGTTAATTGCACCTCCACGCATCTGCAAACTCGCTGGTGCTGCTGTAGCACGTTATTGGAAAAGAGTCAGTGACGCCTTTTCCACATTTCTGGCATGAAATGAATGGGCTGCCATATGCACAACGCACAGGAACGTGCCAGCATTCAGTCACACCCGTAGGTGTGAACCAAGCCTAAGTTGTTGGCTCTCTTGCCTTACAGTGCAGGGGTCATATTTTTAATCCCCCACAAGGATTCTATTTGCATGGAGTTTGCTTGTCTGTAATTGGGTACTTTCCACCTCTTTTACTAAGCTCTGGGGCAACTGCACTTTTTGCCTTTAGTATATCAACCACACTGTCTGCATGTGCTAAGGGCTTGGAATTGATATGAATGCTTGAATGCACTCTGTAAAACTCTACAGAAAAAATGTTATTGCTACATTAATAAATAAAAACTCATTTCTCCCACAGACCAAAGGAGAAAATAAAATATTAAAAAAGGAATAAAGGGTAAAATTATATGTTTAAAAAAACAGCATTAATCTCTTTAGCAGTCAGCGATATAATGGCGAGTGTTATAATGAGTTAAGAAGATGGAAGTTTGGCTTTCACAGTTCGTAGTGCCCAAGGACTCCCCATCCATCAACGTGAACTGCTTTCTCTAAGGCTACCCAAGATCTATTGTTTGTAAAACTGTGTTGCTCTCCTACTAGTTTTATAGATCCCATGAAATACAAAACTAAAACAAAGTAAATATATCATGTAGTACTAATGCTGGTCATGAGAAATAAGCACAATGTCTAGAATCGTGTCCCTTGCAGGCCTCTCGTGGCCAACATTCTGTTATTTACAGCTGGAGGACCAGAGAAACTATGGGCAAGTTCTGCACAACTACAGCAAGGCAAGAGGATGTCTGTGGGGCTGTACTGACTTGGCAATGAACCTGCTTGTTTTTGTTTTTAGTTAGTTTTGGATAGAATAACATTTTTTTAAGATGACCATGCGCTGTTCAAATTTCATTTGGGTCCTGATTTTTCCGCCTCTTGTCTGACATCGCTTGATTGATAAATCGAAGGAGCCAGGTTGAAAATTTTTGGCCCACCCAGCAACTGTATATTATCAGATGCAGGCACTGTTTTGCAGCACGCAGGGGGTTAATGTATTGCCATTGGTCACTGGTGCATTACTAACCAGTGACAGTTAACTAAGACCATTGTGCTGCATTAGTGGCAGTGGTGCAGCATAAAGGGGTTAATTAACACTGTCACTGCCACCACTGCCACTAATGCAGGATAAAGGGGTTAATTAACACTGCCACCATTGCCACTAATGCAGCACAAAGGCGTTAATTAACTGCCACTGGTCACTAATGCACCAGTGACTAATGGCAATACATTAGTCCCCTGCATGCTGCATATTACAAATAGCATTATAGATTAATTAACCCTGCCCCCCAAGCGTATCAGTGTCCATCAGTGCCTCTCATCAGTGCACTGTATCAGTGCCCATCAGTGCTGCCTATCAGTGCCCATCAATATCAACTTATCAGTGCAGCCTCATTAGTGCCTCTTCACCAATGCCCATTAGTGCAGCTCATCAGTGCCCATCAGTGCAGCCTCATCAGTGCCCATCATTGCCGCCTACCAGTGCCCATCATTGCCGCCTACCAGTGCCCATTATTGCTGCCTACCAGTACCCATCATTGCCGCCTACCAGTGCCCATTAGTGCTGTCTACCAGTGCCCATCAGTGCTACCTAACAGTGCCCATCAGTGCTGTCTACCAGTGCCCATCATTGCCTCATATCAGTGCTGCCTATCAGTGTTCATCATTTTGCCGCCTATCAGTGTCCATCATTGCCGCCTATCAGTGCCCATCATTGCCTCCTATCAGTGCCCATCATTGCCCCTCATCAGTGCCCATCATTGCCCCCTATCAGTGCTGCCTATCAGTGCCCATCATTGCCGCCTGTCAGTGGCCATCAGTGCCGCATATCAGTGCTGCCCATCACTGCCCATCATTGCCGCCTATCAGTGCCCATTATTGCCACCTCTCAGTGCCCATCATTTCCACATGTCAGTGCCCATCATTGCCGCCTATCAGTGCCCATCATTGCTGAATATCATTGCTGCCTGTCAGTGCACATCATTGCCATCTATCAGTGCCCATCATTGGCACCTATTAGTGCCCATCATTGCCGCATATCAGTGTCGCCTATCAGTGCACATCAGTGCCACCTATCAGTGCCCATCATTTGCCACACCAGTGCCCATCAGTGCAACCTCATCAGTGCACATCAGTGAAGGAGAAAAATTACTTATTTACAAGATTTTATAACAGAAACTAAGAAAAAATTTTTTTTTTTCAAAATGGTTGGTCTTTTTTCGTTTGTTTAGCAAAAAATAAAAAACCCAGTGACAAATAAATACCACCAAAAGGAAGCTCTAATTGTGTGAAAAAAATGATAAAAATGTCATATGGGTACGTGCTGTTAGTTGCTCTGATTAAAAGTAAACATTCTGAGTTTCATTGTCAGAATTCTGAGATTAGGATTGGGTTCACACTAGTGTGAATTGAAATGTGGGTTTCACCACATCCAATTTGCATGTCAGGAGCATGTGACCGGCTCTCTATGGAGCCGGTTCACACATCCCTTTTTTTTTTTTAAAGATATTTTTTATTGATTATAAAAGACATACAAATATAGAAACTAACAACCGCCCTTCGGGCATCATACCTGACAAGCAAGTACAAAATATTAGCGACTTGTACATGGTCAATAAAATTTTTCCAATTACATTTTTCAAAAAATGGCATGTGGGTATAGCTCTAATTAGCCAGGCCGGAGTCCATTAGGTATATAACATAGCATATTAATATTTATGGTAGGCCGGGCGGGCCAGTACCGACCCGGAGCAGATTAAGTTGCATTGATCTCTTGGCAAAATGGGGCACAACGTAAGAGGACTGGCTAACCATCTGTCCCAGATCTTATGGAATCCCTTACTCCTTTTCCTTAGGTCAAAGGTGATTTTGTATAAGGATAGTGCTTCATTCACCAACTTCAACCACAAGGTTTTGTTTAGTGTCTGTGAGCTCTTCCATGTCAGCAAGAGAGACTTCTTCGCATAAAAGAAAAGGATACGAAGGAGTCTCTTTGCCGAGGCAGGCAGTGACAAATCCCCAAAAATTCCCATAAGGCAGTTCCTGGGGTTGATAATATTGGGGAGGCCCAGAGCTGTCGAGATGAAGGAGCCAATGTCTCTCCAGAAGTGCTGTACCATCGGATACATCCAGAAGCAGTGCGGAAAGTCTGCTTGTTGACCACAGCGCCTAAAGCATGTGTCCGTGGACGATAAACCCATTTTATAGAGTCTGTGAGGGGTGAGGTGAGACTGGTGGAAGACCTTAATCTCTCTAGAGGAGATTACCAATGATTTGAAGAATTCTGACCAATCCTCCTCCGTGATTTGTATATCTAGATTAGTCCATCTAGTTTGGGCAATCCGAAATCTGGGGTTGATGTCCGCAGCTAAGGTCATATAATAGGTTGAAATGAGTCTAATGGTAGCTGGGTCCCTGAGCAATTTTTCTAGTGGGGGCATGCGGGGTAGGTTATACAAGATGCCAAATTGCGCCCTGATTGCATGCCTCAATTGGTAATAATAAAATAGACAGGAATTTGGAAGGTCAAACTCCTACTGGAGTTGTTGGAAGGGTTTAAAGCCCCGTGTATCAAAGAGATGACACAGGTATTTAACTCCCTTTGAGGACCATCTCACAGGGTCAGGTATAGACTCCAATTCCCTAAGAGTGCCATTGTACCATAGGGGTGTGTTCGGTGAGGCGTCCCATTACTCTACGCAGAAGTGGGATTTGTGCAAGGTACTCAATCCGTTGTGTATCGGAATAGTGGGCCCTTGTAGTGTACAGATCTTTATAAAAGGACAAGAACGCATCCACAATATCTTGCGGGGCGTCACGAATCCCTCCTTGTAGAGTAAGAATTCGGGGGATAGAAACAGGATTATGATCTGGTCTAACTAGGTAAGCTAAGAGCCGTCTGGCCTTATTACCATGCTCAAATATTTTTTGTGTTACATGCAACATATGTTTTTGAGTTAAATCTAGTAACTTAAGTTCATATTCTCTATGTTTGGTCAACCACAAATCACACCTTGGGGGATCTGGGTGTGCTACATAATCTGCCTCAGCCACCACCATTGTGTCCTCCAACTCCTTGGTACACTGCACAGCATTTTTACGCAGGACACCTGTCACAGACATAAAGGCACCCCTCAATACAGCCTTGGATGTCTCCCATACAATAGAGGGGTTAGTGGACCCTCTGTTGGTCCTCCAGTAGTCCACGATGTCTCTTAGGATCCCTGTACGATCTCGTCCTCCAGCCATTTGCGGCCCCATACGCCACATGGCAGGCCCTTGTGCGGGTAGGAGGAGGGGATCCACTGCCAGAGGTGCGTGGTCAGACACCCCTCTGGGCAGATAAGACACCGATGATACCAACGGGAGAGCATCGGGTGTAACAAACGCCAGGTCAATACAAGACATTGTATGAAATGACTCAGAATGACACGAATACTGGTATTCAGTGGGGTGTTTCCACCGCCAGACCTCGTGAGGCTATAGACTCCAGCACAATCTACAAAAGAGGGGCAAGATTTACCTCCTCCTCCCAAGCGGTCCAGTGAGGGGTCTCTAGAACAGCATTAAAGTCTCCTATATACAGCACCGGTCCAGGGGATCTAGCGACAAGGAGGAGAGACAACCTGGAGAGAAGATCTGGAGCAAATGGAGGAGGCACATAGACATTGACCAGAGTAAAGGTCTTTCTGGCAATTTGTATAGTGAGTATAACAAATCGGCCATCGGGGTCCGTCCTCACGGACACAATTTCAGCGGATAGTGATTTGGCCAGTAAAATGGAAACACCCCTCGAGTATGTGGTGTGGGTGGCATGGTACGAGGAGGCCACCCATGCTCGCTTAACCACTTCAGCCCCGGAAGGATTTCCAGCTTTAGGACCGGAGCCCTTTTTGCGATTCGGCACTGCGTCGCTTTAAATGACAATTGCGCGGTGTTGCGACTTTGTACCCAAACGAAATTTGCGTCCTTTTTTTCCCACAAATAGAGCTTTCTTTTGGTGGTATTTGATCACCGCTGCGTCATTTCTGATCTCCGCTATAAACAAAAGAAGAGCGACAATTTTGCAAAAAAACCCAAATTTCTTACTTTTTGCTAAAATACAAATCCAAAAAAAAAAAAATAAAAAAACATTTTTTTCATCGGTTTTGGCCGATTTATATTCTTCCTCATATTTGTGATAAAAAAAATCGCAATTGGCGTTTATTGATTGGTTTGCGCAAAAGTGGTCGCGTTTACGGATGATGAGAATTCATTTTTGGGGTTTTTATTTTTTTTTTATTTTTTACTATTAATGAGGGCGATCTGCGATTTTTATCGGTACTGCAATATTTCAGCGGACATGTCGGACCATTTTGACACTTTTTTGGGACCATTGGCATTTATACAGTGATCAGTGCTATAAAAATGCACTGATTACTGTGTAAATGCCATTGGAAGTGAAGGGGTTAACCTGCAGGGGGCGCTCTAAGGGTTAACAGTGTTCCCTGGGCGTGTTCTAACTGTATGGGGACTGCCCTAGCTGGGGAAGGGAAGTGGTCACAGCCTCCATGTACAGGAAGGCTGTGATCACAGCCCTTCCCCCTTCACAGAACGGAGGTCCGTGTGTACATACACGGACCTCCGTTCCTTCACTTGGGGGGGGCATCGCGGGTGGCCGGCGGAGATTGACTCCGCCGCACCCACTCCCTGGCCCCCCCGGACACAGTGAGCGCGCGGGCGCGCCTCCGGCGGCGTGTGCGCCCTCACTGTGCGCGATCAGGCGGCCACCATCAGATGACGGCGATTCGCCTTACAGAGCCACTTTGCTGCCGTCAAATGCCGATCGGCAAGTGGTTAAGCGAGCGTACCCCCTCTTTAACTAAATGCGTCTCCTGAAGGCAAATAATGTGTGGTTTGTAACGCCTAAGGAATGAGAAAATCAAGGACCGCTGGTGAGGAGAGTTTGCCCCTCTTACATTCCAGGAAATAATTTTTAGTGGTTTAGCCATCTATGACGTACAAAACATTTTCTATACGATAAAGGATATTGTAAGAGTCAACATTATAAAGAGCAAGCCAGATAATATAGCTTAGGTATACCCATAAGCAGCCAAAGTAAACCAAAAGTCTCGCCTGTATGAAACAATGAGGAAAAAGTAATGTAATCTAATCCCCTGCGCTGCCACTCTATGGGTGTATGGATTTCCTCAAATGAAAAAACTAAACCCAACTGCTGCAGTACTAATACTATACACAATAGTACCAGATGAAATAGCTTATATAATAGAGTACTGCGCAGTCAGTATGTGGAGGATACGACTCTGTTTGCACAAACTCTACATATAATATGTGATACAGATTCATTTAATGCTTATGTAAACCGTGACTAAGTGCCTGTAGATTGTGCCATGAACTGTCAGAATATATATATACACATCAAAAAGTAGAACAATGCCATAAATAAAGTGACTTAGTGTAGTAATAAAAAATGAATAGAAAGTCCATAAATAACTAAAACCGTTCTTCAATCACATAGAATCACATGTGATATCTTAAGATTATTTCCGTGTTAGAATGGGTGCTCAAAACAAATTGAGAAAGAATAGAATAAAGTTCTTGAGTTGTGCAAAAGTCCATAAGAGTCTATCTGGTAGATATCTTCAAACACCACCAGGGGGACTCTTGTGACGGTGCTCTCCTAAATGTGCTCACAGAACTCTCATCTCCAGGGCGCAGTGTGTACGCCTTTAGCTAGATGCCACTAGCTTATGCTGTATGGTCCTCCCACCTAGGGGGCGCTCTTCCCTCAGTTCTTTCCTTTCGGGTTCCTCACAGGTTCCTCTCAGTTTCTTAAGTAGGTAACTACTGGCGGAACTCCCCCTTATTCCTCGTCCCCCTGGCTGCCAGCTCCTCTCCTCCTGCTCAAGAACTGGAGTGTAGATGTGCACTTAAAGTCCTGATGTACAATGTGGGCCCACTAGACCTGCATTATAATTGATGATGCCATCTGCTCTCCATGACACAGACAAGGAGCCGCTGCTGAGATCAGCAGTGGCTCCTTGTCTGTGTCATGGAGAGCAGATGAGCCATTGAAGGGCCGAGCACACACCATTGGAGAGTCTCATACAGTGCGAGCACCGACAGGAGGAGAGCACGCACTCAGCAAGGCTTCCTCCCCACTGGGCAAGCAGTCCCCTGAAGGTGCTCCTCTTTACCGGTCGTGTGGCTGCCCCCAACCCCTCACCGCTGGCATCATCAATTATAATGCAGGTCTACTGGGCCCACATTGTACATCAGGACGTTAAGTGCACATCTACACTCCAGTTCTTGAGCAGGAGGAGAGGAGCTGGCAGCCATCCCCAACTTAGCGAACTTGGATCCCGAACCAATTGAAAGTTCAACAAAAAACCCAAAAAGAAAAAAAACTATTGAAAAACAGTTCCCATGGCTTCGCCATGCAATGGGATGGGGTTAGTGGTGTGGATATCTGGCTCCATTGAAACATAACCGATGCTCCTGAAGGGGAGATGTAGTGCATTGGAGCAGCCAGGTGACCACCAATATAGTTGCCCGTATCAATAATACCTTTAGAAAGGGGGCTTGGGACGGTGTAGTCATCCCTGGTCATGGTCCCGTCTACAGCAGTGTGGGCACTGGATCAGTCAAATGAGTGTTCAGGTAGAGTCGCACACCCTCAAGGGATTGTAGAAGGCTGATACTGTCTAGTGGAGAATAGACAGCACCGGCACGGCAACCGGGGTTTAGGAGGGTACAAATATGGATAAGGTCAGTGCCCATATCAGCTCATCTCCCTCATGAATTGTAGTTGCAAGTAGATGGCAGATGACTGTTTAAAGCCCTTCCCAGGGAGCAACGACAAAAGGATAGAGTTCTAAGCTCAACATAGGTCCAGCAACATGTGCAGCCTGGGCTCCAGCAAGACGTTCGCTTACACTAGGGGAGTAGCAGACTGGCCACTTTTATTGTCCCGTGCGTCCTCGTCGACGTTGCGGGCCAACATGGTCATCAAGCCAGGCCATGGCTTCTTTAGGGGTATTGTAAAAATGGGCTTTACCATCGCAAATAACTCTTAATTTGGCAGGGAAGAGCATGGCGTACTGCAGGCCCTCTTGTCGGAGATGATTCTTTACCGCAGAGAAGGAGACACGTTGACGCTGGAAAGCCGAGAAGTCAGGATATATGGATATGGTATTGCCATTGTATTTGAGTGGACCCTTTTCTCTGGCTAAACGCAGAATGGTCACTTTGTCCTGGAAATTGAAGATTCGTACAATCAGGGAACATGGAGGAGTCCCAGGATTTGGCGCACGTGACGGGGTGCAGTGCGCTCTCTCGATAAGGAAGGCGTGAGATAGATTTTCAAACCCCAGCACCTCTCACAGCCAGGAATGTAAGAACCGCTCAGGACGGGGACCCTCAGATCGCTCCGGGAACCCCACAAAACGGAGGTTATTCCTCCTGGAACGATTCTCCAGGTCGTCAATTTTTGCGAGGAGAGCCGCTATTTCATGTGTTCGCCTGGACAGCGGCTGACATTGGCTGCACTGTATCTTCTAAAGTACTGATGCGTTCTTCAGCAGCCCCGGTTCTTTCCCTTAAAGTTTGTACATCTTGCTTCAGCAGGGAATTATCAATGCGAATAGTCTCAATTTGTAACGATAGGGAGGTTTTGCAGTCCTGAATCGCCAGCATAATCTCAGCCAGTGTAGGTTACGCAGCAGGCGGCTCAGAATCTGTACTATCAGTAGGGCTATGCAGGAGTCCAGCACCAGGTGGGGTTCACCCTGCGTTTTGAAGATAACTGGACCAGACACGCTCATCCCCTGGGATGGCAATGTAGGAGAGACTGTATGTGTTGAGGGTTGGCGTGTGTTCTCAGGGCCCGCCACATCACTCGTACCCCCCTGCCTTCTGAACCTGGCTAGTTGCTCTGTTGCCGAGGCAGGTGCAGGAGGGCCATATTTTACCATCATTCTGCCGTTGCAGGGGGAACACGTTTCCCACTCTCCAGTCAGACAAGTATACAGGAGAAGGGCTTGGGGGAGGTGCTGACCTCTGCGTACTCTAGGTGGGGTTCTCTATGAGGAGGATCAAGTCACTTATTCAGTCATCCAGGAATGCAAAACCACCCATAGACAGAGGTGTATACTAAAGTGTAAATGCACTCACCCAGTTTTGGTCTACAGGGGTGCAGCAGATGGTGGGCTGGGTCTGATCCCCTGAGCAAAGTGTTCCCAACGTCCACACCGCCTATTCCCTTTCCTCAGTCAAATCCTCTGGGGGGACATAGGCAGTGGCTGGGGCTGATGGGGCTGTTGTAGGAGTAGGTGCACCCTTCCCCCTGATGGAGGAGAGACAGCAGGCCAAGGAAGGTGTACCAAGATGGCGGCGGCTCGTTGTAGGCCACAACTCCCTTCCAGTCCCCTTACTCACAGAATCCTCAGGTGGTATTGTCTCAGGGTAGGCAGTGGAGCAGCTGGATGGGTGGCTCAAGGGCAACAGGAACGTGGATGGCCCGGCCACTAGGAGAATGGCGGCGTTCCGCGGACTACGCCTCCGGAGAACGCCGGGGCCTCGATTAGCGGATCCGGCCGGCCAGCCGATAAAATATACCCCAGAAAGTATGGCAGATGACCTGCAATGTATGCTGTGGTGCTGGCTGGTCCTGTGGAGCTCAGAGAAGGGTGGATGGCACAGGATTATTTATAGGATGGCTGGAGCTCTTCATCCAAACGTCCGCTGCTTCTCACATCCGGACACACACCCCCCCCCCCAGCTCACACATCTCTGGAGCAGCTCCTGGTCCTGTGTGTCTTCTGGTCCATTTCAGGTCTGAATTCAGCCAAACATTTGGACTGAAATTGGACCTGAACCGGTGAACGGGGACGCACCGGACCCCAGCTGTGAGTCGCTCCGTGCTGCAGTGTGAACCCAGCCTTAAAGTCACAATTCTAAGATTTAAAAGCCAGAATTCTGAGTTTAAAAGCCAGAATTTTGTAATTAAAAGTCAGAATTTGTTCCAGTTTATTTTATTTCTATGCTACAATGAAATACAGTAACAAATGACATATTGTGTAATATTTTACATTTCAGTATATCTAAACCAAAATAAGATATACACAAATCTTCCGGATAGCAGAGCCAGTCTGGTGAACTGACTTTTATCTGCTGCAGACAGAGTTTGGTCACTTCTTTGCCTGCTATTGGACAGTAAAGGAGCAGCATTACAGCGATGAGTTATCCATCTGCTCCTTTTGCTATTTCCTCCTATCAGAATATTTCTTATTAGCACATATGCACTACAGTACCTGGTTAGCTCTTAGAACTGACCCCCGCTTCTTCCAGTCTGGGCTGTGCTGTAGAGGACATAACAAGAGCAGGGAATGGTTAAAACCCCTGTTAGATTTTTTTATTCCACCTGCGTCCCATTCGTGAGATTTTTCTTCACTTCCTATCCAGTAAACATATCAGGGATCTGAGAGAAACTACCTCTGAGACTAGTGTCACCACAGAAAGATGTCCCTTTTATTCCTGTTCTGGTGATGACCCAAAAATGTGGATTTTCCTACATTTTCAATCCAGGAGACTGCTCCTCTGACTGCTAGTCTCAGGAAATTTGAAGTGAGATTTGGCGATGTCACAACTATTCTCACTATTCTCCGTGCTGGAGGCTCTGACATGAGGAAGAAAAGCCCTGCTTCTACCAAGATGGCTGCCTCCAAACAGAGACTCGGTGCAGAAGCATGATAAGTCAGTAATGGGAAAATATCAGCTGCAGGGAGAATAAAGGCAATACTGGGGACTAGTCCCTTGCCCACTGCCTTTTTTTGGTCACAGATTCAAGAGTTCAGTTCCTCTTTAAAAACCCAACTCTAGATAACACCTTTTAAGAAGTTACAGCAACAGTTTTCTCTTCTGGAGAAAAAGTTTCAACCATATAAAAAAAGCGTACACATACAGTAGACGATGTAACCCATGTTTGAGAGGTGCGATTACCCCTCAGCAGGACCTTGTTATGGGACTATGGACTGATCTTACTGTCTACTGTTAGAGAAAAGTCAAACCAAAGGTATGAGCATGATAGCACAGCCACAGTACTTAAAGAAAGAGAAATTGGAAAATGCTGTGTTTGCCTGGAACTTGTATCATTCTGTGAATTTATTGAAAACATTGAGAACTGTATGAACAACTACTTTACTTCAGTAAAATAAATTATGGTTAAGAGACAAGGCCTGGTTTAATTTACTTGATGACGAGAGAGTGATTCTTCATTGTATTGGTGAACTGGGCAATGAAGTGTACAATTTTGGGTTATAAAGTGAGGAGTAATAAAAAGGAGGAGCAGCCGGCTTAAAAGAGGGAGCGACGGTGGCCGATGTCAGAGGTTTCTGTAGGCATCGTGGCCGGGCACTTGCTGCACCATACCGAGCGGCTGGGTCCTTATTTTAGGCCCTCTGTGGAACTCTCCAAGAGAATGGGCCAGGAGCCATTATGTGCAAGACATTGGGTAGTAAGTGTAATGGCTCCTCTGTTTGCCTTCGGGTTGAACATGGTTAAGTGTACAATGTGAAAAGAGTTGGTGGAGAAACTCAGTGCTCAATGCTGTATCTTTCAAAATGTCTCTGTAATTGGTGCCGGGACAGGTATCACTTGAAATTGCAAAGTACATCCTTCTGTATGTGGGGCCTGGTGAAGTAATGTGGCCTCTGGCCAAGAGGAGGCACTGAACCCATATGAGCAACAGTACAATTCTAACAGCATGCAGTTCCCCCCAAGCTGTTAGCACGTTAACATGCTGATCGCTATAAGCACCTCTGCCAGTGTTGTGTGGTTTGTCCCACCCCCTGTAATAATCACTTTTGCTAGACAGCCTGCCCTGTTAGAGGAAATGAAATCTAGCAGGATAATAAAAATGTTACAGGAGGAATCAGAACAACAAAAACTCAGTTACTTCTACTGACAGACCGCCTCATATAATAAATGTAGCACTACCACCTCAGGAGCCGCTTAAGTATGTTCAGTTACTCTGCCTCTCAACCCCAATAACAGTCTCAGTCCTCTCTGGCACACCTGGCAATACTGGGTTGAATTATTATTGTCTTAGTTCCCCTTTATGTAAAGACAATAATGGCACACACAAAATTGGGATACATCAATAGTGTTTACTCAAATATATATTTTAGGAAGAACTTGAACCCACCAGGGTAACATTAAGCACATCAAATACTCCTCTTATCTGAATAAATGTTACACACAAGTGAATGATATGGTATGCTACTTATGACTCTATAGATTCAACCAGTATGTATATAAGCAAGTCAGTATACTGTGCATGAGAGTGGGGCACAGGAGAACAAGGGAATGACTTCTGAAGTGTCAGACCACTCTCTACTGCTCACTCACCTGACACCAGCAAACAGTAGATAAACAAGTGCAACACCAGCAAGCAGTAGATAAACAAATGCACCACAAGAATAATAAATGCAGCAATATTCAACCTTCTCTAAGGGAGTGAGTTCCTTGGTGAATGCAGCTCTATAACAAACTCTGGCGAAGCAGTATATGCTCACTAAGCAGATGAAGAGTAGTTGTAGTTCAATGTTCTCTGCTTGACATTTCAGTTGATCTTCAGATAGCTTTTGCAGACTGACTGGTATATACCACACAAAGGCTGAAGCAAATTCCCAGGAAGTGTACTGCAATCATATAAAGCAGTCTTTCTGCAGCAGAACTAGGAAAACTCCACAGTGAACACTAATTTTAAGCTGTAGGACTACAAATAGCAGCAATCCAATATATTGTATGATTGTTTGTACTCCGCTTCTATTCCCAAAGTTAATAACTAGGCCTTGACTACTAGTAAATGTGAAGAATCAGCTATATGTGCAAAGTGTCTGTCAAATGAGTCTTCACTCGCTCACCAAACTGGAACACAGGATATAGATGATGATGGCACTGTAATGGCAGATAGTGATGATGAAGATCCCAGGTATCTGGCTCAAGGGGATGATCTCTACAGCTCCACACCGTGTCTCACATTGGTCTGTCACCCCTCCAGGGTGGATGGAATATGAATGACCTTCAGGCTGCAGCAGATCAGAGCAGCCACGCTGTCCTCTGGTGTTCCTTCAGGTATCCTGGTGATACCTCTGTAGTAGCAGGCTGCAATCGCTACGACACCCAGCAGCAGGCTCCCTGCTCACAGAGCCACGCTGGTCCCAAGAGAGCGAGGCAGGCCCAAAGCCTCTGTTCATATATCCTCTCCCACGAGGCACCTCTTCTCCCAGAAAACCTTCTCTGTCGCACAGCCTGTAGGTAAATGTAGTTCTTTGCCAGTACAGCCAGGGGGAGAATTCTTGCCAGTAAACTACATATCCCAAAAGGCATTGTTTTGTTCTGAAAGGCAATGACACACAGAGTCCTTTGTAGCTACTGCTGTTTAACCAGTTCCCGACCAGCTCACGTACATTTACTGCTGCAGAGTGGCACTGTAAAAAAAAAATGTTTTTTTTATATATTTTTTTTTTTTTGGATTTGTATTTTAGCAAAAAGTAAGAAATGTGGGTTTTTTTTGCAAAATTGTCGCTTTTCTTTTGTATATAGCGGTAATCAGAAATGACGCACAGGTAATCAAATACCACCAAAAGAAAGCTCTATTTATGGGGAAAAAAAGGACACAAATTTTGTTTGGGTACAACGTTGCACGACCGCGCAATTGTCAGTTAAAGAGACGCAGTGCTGAATCGCAAAAAGTGCTCTGGTCCTAAAGTGGGAAATCCTTCCGGGGCTGAAGTGGTTAAGGATCTGGTTGGTCGACGTGAGAAAGAGAAGCACAGACAGTTTGTCTTTCAGTTACTTTGATAAAGGATTGGATGAAAAATGATTGTAATAGTGGAAATGTCTCCTTGTCTTACATCTCCTAAAGATAACTCAGCTGGGATTTGGTTGGGATTTTCGGTTCTGTTTACACTGCTGCCTGCTCTTTGCTTTTTTATAAGCCCTGGGCTCTGATGTCCCGAGATTAGTGTTTTTTTTTATGTACTGAAAATTTGGATGACACTGGGAAAATAATATCACAGTTTGGCAGCCGCTCACCGCTCAGTGTTGGAGCCTCTCTAATTCTTCCTAGCACTGAGCCAAAATATTCATGTATAAATATATTATAAAGGCATGTCATAAAAGCAGCGGGTGCCTGCAGCGAGCCTGCACAGGAAGACAAATACCACACCATCATTCATAGGAACAGAAATATGTACTTCTCTGTGTTACCTATTATGGGGAATACAGCACCTTGTAGTATGATGAATCCATTACCTCCTATTGTGGTAAATACACTACCTTGTACTTATAGTATGGCAAATCCATTGCCACCTATTATGGTGAATACACTACCTTGTATAATGGTGAATCCATTATCCCCTATTATGTTGAATATTGTAGTATGGGGAATCCATTACCTCCTATTGTGGTGAATACACTACCTTGTAGAATGGTGAATCTATTCCCCTTGTGATGGCGAATACACTACTTTATAATATGGCAAATTCACTACCTCCTATCATGGTGAATCCACCACCTTGTAGTATGGTGAATACACTACCTTGTAGAATGGTGACTCGGTTCGCACTTATTATGGTGAACACATCACCTTGTAGAGCGGCAAATCCATTACCTACTCTTGTGGTGAATACACTGCCTTGTAGTATGGTGAATCCATTACCTCCTGTTATGGTGAATACGCCACCTTGTAGTATGGTGACTCTATTCCCTCTTATTATGATGAATACACTACTGTGTAGTATGGTGAATCCATTAAATCCTATTGTGGTGAATACACTACTTAGTAGTATGGTGAATCCATTATCTCCTAATATGGTAAATATACTACCTTGTAGGATGGTGAATCAGTTCCCTCTTGTTATGGTGAATACACTACTTTGTAGTATAGTGAATCCTTTGCCTCCTTTTATGGTGAATACACCACCATGTAGCATGGTGACTACATTATCCCCTGTTATGGTGAATACACCACCTGACTACAATACCTTGTAGAATAGTGAATCTATTTCCTCTTATTGTGGTGAATACACTACTTTGTAGTGTGGCGAATCCATTACCTATTATTACGGTGAACACACCACCTTGTAGAATGGCAAATCCATTACCTCCTATTGTGGTGAATGCACTGCCTGAATACATTGCCTTGTAGTATGGGGAATCCATTACCTCCTATCCTGGTGAATACACCACTTTGTAGAATGGCAAATTCATTACCTCATATTATGGTAAATACACTGCCTTGTAGTATGGTGAATCCTTAACCTCCTATTGGGATGAATACACTACCATTTAGTGTGGCTAATTCATTACCTCCTGTTATGGTGAATACACTATTTTCCAGTATGGTGAATCCAATACCTGCTATGATGGTGAATCCTCCACCTTCTATGATGCTGACTACATGACCTCCCATTATGTTGAATCCATTACCTCCTATTACGGTGAATCCTCCACTTCCTATTATGCTGAATTTAGTACCTTCTTTTATGGTGAATTTATTGCCTTTTGCTATGGGAAATACATTACCTCCTATTATAGTGAATAATTACCTCCTATTATTGTGGTGAATACATTACTTCATACAATATTGAATAGATTGCCTCCTAGTTTGGAACCTACTATGATTGTGAAGACATTACTTCCCACTATTATGGATACATTACCTCCTGTTTTAGTGAATCTATATCCTCCTATCATGGTAAACCAATTACTTCCTATGATGCTGAATCCAAAATAGATGACATTCTATTGTGGTCAAACCATTACCCCCTATGATGATGAATACATCACCTGCTGCCACATATTGTGGTTAATACTACTAATAAATAAGTAATAATATAAAATAATAAATATTATGATGAATACATTACATTCTGTCATGGTGAATCCAATAGCTCCTATGGTGGTCTATACACTATCTGCTGTCATGGTGAATCTATTACCTTCTGTTATAGTAAATACAATACCTCCTAGGGTGTGAATACAACATCTCCAATGACACATACCTCCCAAAATTGTGAAATGAGAATAGCCTTTTGCATAAAGTCCTGTATGTAGGCAAAGTACACACTCCTGCTGGGCTACGGCTCATAAAATCCCTATAAAATGAATGGGCAAAAATTGACTGGTACACCCACAAGTGCTTTTTATCACCACTGCCTTTTCCAATTAACAGATGCAATAACTCAGTGGTTGGAAATAGGGTCATAGTTTCTTATTATGGGGCCCCAAAGGGAACATTTTGAAAGGGGCCCTCAACCCCTGTGGCACATGGCAGTTTCAACTGTGACAATATTGTTATTGATCTTAACATAAATATGCCTAAATCAAGGAGCTTATATTGTCATTACACTACTAGGGATCAGTGCCATGGATAGATGTTTTCAGGAAAGAAGGAGCAGCAGTGATGAGGTTACATTTTTAACTTTATTTTCCAGCTAACTATACTGTCTTCGGTAGCTCACCAGCCTTTTTTCAGCATCTTCCACCCCTTCCACCACCACACCAAAGAAGTGCTGAAAGACAGGGTCTAGTAGTCTGTAAAAAAAAATAATAGAGCAATAATAATAACCATAGTGATACTTTATATGATTACATGATTGTTAGTACTGCTAGACAGAATTGCCTTATAATTCCAATACAAACTTCTTAAACTCTGTCTTTTTTGCAGCACTGCAAATTCAGCTCCATTATTAGCTGAGTATTTTTTTTAAAGCATGAGGGAGACAATTTTAGACATACAGGGTTCATTTCGGTGCTAGCTAGGGGCTGTAGCAGAGTTACTGAGAGCAACAAATCTACACTGCTAAGACAACAAACAAGTGATTCTTACTGCACAGATTTAGCAAAAGGGATCTGTGATTAGCAATGAGCCTAATAAATGTTCTTCCATACTGGAAGACTTCATATTTTAATTGTCATAGCAGCCTCCCTAATTGGACCCCCCCCACCACAAGTCACCGTAGAAGCCATATGGGCTGCCATGTCTATTGTTATGCCACTGATTGGATAAAAGACTTAACATGGAAAACACTTCTGGTGGTTACTGTATATAGTGCATTTTATTATAGAGGTCTATACATCTGACCGTAAAGAGGGACAACTGGGGAGAAAAGAGGGACAGACCGATGTGGATGCAAAACAGGGGCAAGCCATAAAAATGAGGTACAGTTGGGAGCCTTGTGCGATGGTAAATACTTTACTTTCCATTATGGTGAGTCCATTATCTCCTGGTAAAGTGAACACACTCTGGTTGATTTACTAAAGACAAATAGGCTATTCACTTTGCAAGGGAACATTTTACCAAAGCTTGTGGTGAAATTTCACGTTGCAAAGAATACCCAATCAACTGCAAGGAAAAAAAATGCATTTTTACTTGCACATGATTGGATGATGGAAGTCAGAAGAGCTTCAGCCCATTCAATAAGCTCTGGGGAAAATTCCCTTGCAAAATGCAACTTACCTTGCAAAGTGAACAGTTTGTCTTTAGCAAATAAACCCTATTACCTCTTAATATTATGGTAAATACATTAGCTCCGGTGATATGAACATGTCTTCTTAGCGGTGAGCACATTACCTTCAATTATAGTGAATCCATTAATTCCTATCATGGTGAATCCATTACTTCATATAATGGTGAATAGATTACCTCCTATGACGTCAAGTGCATTAAATCCTATGATGGTTAATTTAGTACCTCCTGTGATGGTGAATACATTACCTATTATGATGTTTATTAAATTACTTCTGATGATGGTGAATCCAGTACTTCCTATGGTGTTGAATACATTACCTCCTATAATATTAAATTCTTTACTTTCTAGTAATATAAATACATTACTTCTCATTATAGTAAATAGAGCATATTTTTTCAGACTTTTAGCTGAATTGCCATGTATTCTTCTATTCAAAGTAAGACACCAGGACATTAGCTGCTGGAGGTCCCAAATAATCCTATGCAAATACTGGTTTTCTGAATGTAAATCGCCGTACACAGGGGCCAAATATCGGCCAAAATCAGCTGGTACAGTAGATACTGGTCAACATTTGGCCCATGTGTACAGGTACTTGTCAAACGAGCATGCTGGAAAAGCAGCAGCCGATTAGTGCTTTCAGCCAATGGCTGTGAGTGCTGACGGGTGTGTTCTGGCGGGGGGGCATTCCCCCATCAGAACACAATAGCACAGCGGTGACATCACTGTACTAATATCGAATAGTTAGTACAGAGACCTCCTCGTGAGCTGCTTAGTTTTTTTTTTTGGCTGAAAAAATGACCAGGCTTACGAGTATACTACATCAAACCCTTGGAATAGGGCAATATGGAATGCTTACAGTATAAATACTGTATGTAGGCAACAACATTTCAGGGACTATGTGGTGGTATCCCATTATGGTAAATACAGTATATTTTTTCAGACTCTTAGCTGAATTGCCGGTTGTTCTTATGTTGATATTAAAGCACCAGAACATTGGCTTATCCTATGGAAATACTGGCTTTCTGAATGTAAAGTCCTGTTCACAGGGGCCAAATATTGGCCAAAATCAGCCAGTACAGTAGATACCGGTCATCATTCGGCCTGCATATACAGTTCTTGTTTGACAGGAGCCAATCTCACGACCGGCTTCTGTCGAACGAGCATGCTGGAAAACCAGCAGCCGTTCAGCATCTGCTGGAGTTGCTGGAGCTCCCAAAGAATCCAATGAAAATACTGGCTTTTTGAATGTTAGAGTATATTAGAGTATATATGATATGGAACCATCTCAGTATAAATGCAAGGGCAACAACATTTTTGGGACCATGTGGAGGTATCAAGTCAAGATGGGCCAAATCTCCCAAGAAATGTTTTCAGCATCTTGATCAATCTACACAAGGAATTCAGGAGGTTGTGAAGGCAATAGGACTTCTACTGGCTAATAAATGGTAATGTATCTAATAAAATAGCCACTAATGTGTATAGAATTGGTTGTGCATTCACAGCAGAACAATCCAAGCTGTACATGACTTGTGTATGAGGTTACAGAAAGTAATTCTCAATTACACAGACCTGGTGTCCAGAAGAAGACACCAAAACATTGACCTCTCATTCCCGTTTAAAACATAGATACCTCTATTTAGCTTGTTACTCTCCCAGGAACAAATATGGTTATTATTTATTTCCACCCTTGTCTCACTGTTCTTTTATTGCACTCATAAAAAAGACCAATATCACATTGAATAGTGTCGGGACAGGGGAGTTAATACAGAGGACTCTTTTATGAGAACAATAAAGGCTTTTAAAGGAGTTTGTTTCTAAATTACCGCCTCTCTCTGTCCAGACTGAAATGCCAAAACAATAAAAGGAAAATTATTTGTCTACATCTTCAAATGGAAAACCAAAGTATAATCTTATCCTGCAGTGAAATGCAGGTCAGGCAGTTATTCTGAGCGGTGCATGAGGGAGGGTTCATGAAGGCAAACAGTCGTAGAGTCATGTTATCAGCTTTAAAAGAAGGAATATTACAATTTTAAGGGAGATCACCACTTTTAAGCTGGTTTTCATAACTTCTACTGATGCTCAGACAGTTTGGTCTCTGGGAAGGTTCACTGACACACCATCTATAAGGTAACCCAAGGAGAACAGACTATTTGGGATTTTGGTTCTCCAGCTTTGAGTCAAGGTGTACACCTGGCTCAGTAACAATATTTCCAGTACTAACTACTGGGCAAATGTGTAGCTCCCAGCTGTCCCTCATTCGGAGGGACTGTACCTTATTTGGAACCAAATCTCTCTGTCCCTCTTTTATCATCTTTTGCCCTTATTTTTGAATTGATGTATAGGTCTCTGTAAACATATTTTATTTAACTATCAAAAGTGTTTTACTGCACCAGACCTGTTATCTAACCTTCCCGTCATTCCATTTGTTGTTTTAAAAAAACAATGAAAAGTAGTGACATATAAAGAAATCAAGGAATAAAGGAAGAAAGGTTCTTCAGACAGCCGCACTCCAGAAGATTGCCATTTATTGATAAAAATCAAATATAGTACAGACAGAGCATGACAGGGGACAGACCCCAGGTACAGGAGCTAACGCGTTTCACGTCTATTACATAGTTACATAGTTAGTGAGGTTGAAAAAAGACTCGAGTCCATCAAGTTCAACCCATGTGTGTGCTTTCATGTCAGTATTACATTGTATATCCCTCAATGCTGTGGTCCCTTAGGTGTGCATCTAGTAGTTTTTTGAATGTATCTACACTCCCGGCAGAGACCACTGCTTGTGGAAGAGACTTCCACATTCTCACTGCTCTTACCATAAAGAAACCTCTATGCATTTTAAGGTTAAACCGCCTTTCCTCTATTCTTAGTGAATGGACACGTGTCTTTGTGTACTCCCTTGCACTGAATAGTTTTGTCCCTATAGTGGGGTCACCAGTACATTATTTGTACATTAATAGCGTCTATATCTGACGCTTACTCATAGCTAACAACAGTATAGTCATATCGCTGCTTAAATATGAATTGAAGATCCTCTCAACAAAGGAGAGAGGGAGGGGAAAGGGGAGAGCCAGGTGAATGCAATTACCTCTGAATCAAAGTTCTTAGTAAGTCAATAGCCCACTTAAGCAGCGAATGAGGTCTGCATGAAATCAATTGTGTCATCACATACATAAAGCACAAGTATTTAACATACATATTAATTAAAATTAATACACGTGAACTTATCAAAAACATATAAAGAAATCAATAAGAACAACTGCTATATAGCAATAATAATACTGTGCAAACCATGCAACGTGTTGTACAATACTTATGACTATATATTAATATATTCTGCTTGTCAATAATAGTCCACGATACCAGCTGCTATGTAGCAGTATGTGCAAACAGTTCAATCCTAATAAACAAGTGCTATTGTTCAACTTTTGAGTCTTCACACTGCAGTGAAAAGTGCTTTGTGCTCATTCTTCTTATATAGCAAAAACTTTCAGTGCCAAAAATCACCTTGTGATATAGGAAGGGTAAAGGTCCCTACTCAACACAGCTCGGCGGAAGCCGCAAGTCTCCTTACTTCAGTTGCACTATTACTAGTTTGCATGGTTTGCACAATATTATTATTGCTATATAGCAGTTGTTCTTATTGATTTTTATTGATCATTATGGTTATATAGAGTTGATGAATTTATATGTATATGAGTTGCATGGTTTGCACTTTATTGCAGCTTTGTTTAATACACAGCACAGATTGGGCACATGATATTGGTTCACATGAGAGCACACAGTACTCATTGGTGATTAACAAGCCAATGAAATTATACTAATTAATTTATTTATATTGTAGTATTTAAAAACATTTGGAAAGCACTGTTCACATTCATTTAAACAAAAGTGGTGGTTACAAAAAAAGGAATTTTGGGTTAAACCAATAATTTTTGTGCATCAATTTTCCTATCTGCATTACTGGGGGCATGACAGGGACCTGTCATATACAAAGTACAGTACAACAATGTTGGGAGGTATGCAAATGGCAACCAAGAGATATGCTCTGCAGGTGGAGACCCAAGAGTGAAACGCAATCTGCCAAAAATCTCTGTTCCCGGCCATGTGCAAGAAGCCTTGCACAAGCTTCAGGATAGGCTATGGCATTAAGATTTATGGTGCTAGCGGCCAACAAGAGCTCATCATGAAATCTCCCTTCAAACCTAGTTGGCAAATCCGCTCACAGCTGTTTGAAGACCTGTCCCTTGAACTCGGAAATGTTCTACCAAGACACACTCAATTTTTTTTTTTTCGCGGCACGAGTGTTCTCTGCTGTACACATACTGACTTGTATGTTCTATATTGTACAACTCTGCACTGTGCTGTAGATTATATACGTATTTCAGACTGTCCACACTGTGCTGTACATGTACGTTTGTACTGTACCCCACTACACTCTAAAGATTAGGCATAATTCACCAGTCCAGGATAAGGATCCTTTTTTTTTTTTTAAACTGAACTAAACTCTCTCAATCCACATTAGCTATTTTTAATGCTCATGCTTCCAGCCATGGGCATCCGCAGAACTTTTTCAGGGGGGGGGGCATTATTTCTAAGGTCACCCATGCTCCACCCATTTTTGACGATGTCATGAAGGGGAGGGGCTTAGTCATTATCACGTAATGCGCAGTCCAGGACAGGGTCCCCCATATAGATCCCCTTTAGAGCAGGCCAGACCAGGGCAGGTCCCCCTACCTTTTTTTCACCTGTATATAGAATTCCCAGGTTTTCCTGCAGAACCACACTCCAGGCTCTCTGACCTCTCCCCATCCAAAGAATATATTTTATATATATATATATATATATATATATATATATATATATATATATGTATAAATATTTTATTTCCACTCCATGAGTCCTCCTTGCTTCCTCCTCAGCTCAGGCTGCCTATCTCTTCCCGTGCTGGGCGGCCGCAGTCCCTCCCCCAGATGGTCCCACAGATAACTCTGCACGCAGGCAGGACTCCACCACCACTCCAGTGGGCGGTGCCGCGCCGGCCGGATCTACATCTCTCTCTCTACACAGGACTGGAGCCAAGGCCCGAGCCATCACATCGGGGGTGAGGGAGGGACGGTCTCAATGAGTCAGAGAGCAGCAAACTCAGAAAAAAGTTAGCGGCAGCCGCGCCAGACCCTGCAAGGACCGATCATGGACACCAGTGTGCGAACACCTTGTCGATTCCTGATCTCGTCCCCCCGTGGACGCCCATGCTGCCAGCACTAGTAAGTAGATAAGAAGGTATATTATATTTACTTGCTTTAAGCTTTTTTTACATTTCTTCAGTTGCTTCCTAGTTTCTGTCCTAGGGGGGTGTATTTCTCAACAAAATAAAGCATGGAGACCTGGATGAATGGTGTGTTTGCTTTGAATATTAAAAATTAATCAAATAGAATTTTCAGTTTGTGGTGCTCAGATACAGTTAAACTCCATTGTAAATTGACAGTTCTTTTCAGCTGAGTCCAATGAATTTTGAAAATCAGATACATGGTTGAAAAAAAACCCCTTAAGGCTCATGCAAATAGTCGATTAGAGCCGTACAATGCCTGGATCAGCATATCTCTATGATGCGTACAGCCGCAGACAGGAAGTCTGTACAAATCAATGACAGGTGGACACTGTCACGTGGCGTTACGGAGAGGTGAGCAGACCTAAATCTAGGATGGTACATCTGTCCCTGTCTGCATATAAAGACAACAAATGCAGCCTATGGGAAAATCTTTAAAGATGAGTTGCAGTGGAGATTCTAGCAAGCTCCCAAGGCATAGGACTCCTTTTACTGGTTGGAAAATAGCCAATTCTGAACCTCTCAATTTAACAGCTGTTGAGATAAGGTATCAGCCACACAGGAAGTAATCAGTTTTGTTTGTGTCAGCTGAGCCATGAACTTGCAATAAGAAAAGAAGCAGTAAAGCACAACTATTGCGTAGTACTGCAAAGCAAGATTCCAAGCCTGCATATTGTAAGGGGGGCAGACTCAACTGGTATTGGCATATGCAGTGCACAGATTGCCCTCAAGAGGGATAGGGCTCATAGTGTACTCACCATAAACATTGTGGGTGCACTCTGCACTGAGTACCATCACTTACAGGGTGCCTTGGTGCAATAGAGTGACAGCAGTGTGCAGGTTACTAGAACAATCTCTCTGTTCCAGCACCTAGTACTGAAAGAAGCCCCTCTCCAGCACTGGAAACCAGCAGAGGGAGATCAATCATCAGAGCTGCTGCAGTGCATCAGAGTACTGTGTAGAGCTAGCACTCTTCTCCCTCTGGAGTCTTCTGTTGGTATCAGAGTGCCCCACATTCTAGGCAGCCTTTTTCAACCAGGGTGCCCAGGCACCCTGGGAAGTCTTTGGGTTTCTTCATGGGTTTCTTCATGGTTACATTGGCAAAAATGCCTAAAAATCTAAAAAAAAAAAATTGTATACAAGTCAGCAAGTGGATGAAACCTGCATTTGGCTCCTTTCACTGGCTGGAGCCAGTTCTGCTCAGCAGGGGATCCGTCTGCTAATCCTCTGCTGAGCTGAGCAGTGTGGCGGGATGACAGATCCGCGTCGACTCCATTTATGCAGAATGGACATGGACACAGCCTGCTCTGCTCTATGGGCAGCCGGATATAAACTGTCCGACTGTCTATTTACACCTCTGATTCGATGACTAAGCCCTAAGCTGAACAAATGTGTTTGGGGCGTGGCCAAGCCTGAGTCCAGGCTGAGGTTGACATTTACATCTATCTCAGGAACGGCATGGATGTGCGGCCATAGGAAGATCTTTCTTTACTTCAAGTAAATACTCAACTTTTCCTCTGACCAACACGATTCTGTCCCCATAGCCCATACCATATTGTGTCCCCCCACAGATCTTAGTGGTTCTTTTCCATAGCTTTACCGCTCCTGCCCCAGTGTGAAAATAGCCTTAAACTGGAGCACTCAGAATCTGGTGCAGATGTGCATGTTGGCCAATTAGCTTCTAACTTCAGCTTGTTCAATTAAAGTGGTTGTAAAGTCAGAAGGTTTTTTATCTTATGCATGCTATGCATTAACCACTTGCCCGCTGGCCACTTAAACCCCCTTCCTAAGCAGACCAATTTTCAGCTTTCGGTGCTCTCACATTTTGAATGACTCAGTCATGCAGCACTGTACCCATATGACATTGTTGTCCTTTTTTTCACACAAATAGAGCTTTCTTTTGGTGGTATTTTATCACCACTGGTTTTTTTCATTTTTTGCAATATAAATGAAAAAAGACCGAAAATTTTATTTAAAAAATACATTTTCTTTGTGTATGTTATACAATTTTGCAAATTAGTAATTATTCTTCATAAATTTTGGTCAAAATGTATACTGCTACATATCTTTGACAAAAAAATAAACCAAATCAGTGTAAATTATTTGGTCTTTGTGAAAGTTATGGAGTCTACAAACCAGGAAAGTACAAATATCCCCCAAATGACCGCTTTTTGGAAAGTAGACATTCCAAGGTGTTTAGTAAGAGGCATGGTGAGTTTTTTTGAAGTTGTAATTTTCTTCGCACAATTCTTTGCAAAATGAGGATTGTTTTTTTTTTCTTTCTTTTTTTTAAACAAAATTGTCATATTAACAGATTATTTCTCTCACACAGCATATGCATACCACAGATTACACCCCAAAATACATTCTACTACTCCTCCTGAGTATGGCGATACCACATGTGTGAGACTTTTACCCAGCCTGGCCACATGCAGAGGCCCAACATGAAATATAATATGACATAAATTGCACATCTAATTTCCTGACTAAGTCTTGCACTTTTGAAGGCCCTGGAGCACCAGGACAGTGGAAAAGCCCAAAAAATTAGCCCATTTTGGAAAGTAAACACCCCAACGTATAATCTATGAGGCATAATGAGTCTTTTGAACATGTAATTTTTTTCCACAAGTTTTTGGAAAATGTGGAAAGAAAATGAAAATTCATTTTTTTACACATAGTTGTCAATTTATAAGATCTTTCCAACACACAGCATGTACATTACAAAAATTACACCCCAAAATACATTTGAATGGAGCATGGATGGATGGATGAGCCATGGATGGAGCATGCATGGAGCACGGATGGAGCATGGATGGAGTACGGAGGGAGCATGCATGGAGCATAGATGGATGGATGAGCCATCGCTGGGCACAGATCAGCATTGTGGGAACTTCAGATCCAGCCCACGTCGCTGCTGCATCCAGCTCCCCCCTCCCCCCCTCACACGCTGTATCGATCGGCGTGACGAGAGAGGAGGAGCTGAACCAGACAAGCTCCAGTTTGTTTACAAGTGATCACTACGTCATTAGATGGCATGATCAAGTGGTAAAGGGCCGCTGGCATTGGCCCTTTACCCCGATCCGTGACACTCCGGGTCTGGGAGAGCCGACGGTCACAGACATTCCGGGTTGCGTGCCCCAGGGGGTGTGTGGGAGCGCAATTCTGGGGGTACGTTATAGTACGCCCTCCCAGAGTTATCCGACTGCGCTGTAGCCATCATTCGGCTATGGCCCGCTCGGCAAGTGGTTAATATAAAAAGCCTTTTGTGTGCAGCAGCCCCCCTCAGCCCCCCTAATACTTACAGGAGCCCCATCTCTATCCAGCGATGTCCACCAGTGTCTCGACCATACGGGACTTTCCCTCCTGATTGGCTGAGACACAGCAGCGCCGCAATCAAAGTCAGTTAGCCAATCAGGAGACAGAGGGGCAGGGCCGAACCACAGCTCCGTGTCTGAATGGACACACAGAGCTGCAGCTCGGCTTGGGTGCCCCCTAGCAAGCTGCTTGCTGTGGGGGCACTTGACAGGAGGGAGGGGCCAGGAGCACGGAAGAGGCACCCGAGAATAAGAGGATTGGGGCTACTCTGTGCAAATCCACTGCACGGAGCAGGTAAGTATAACATGTTTGTTATTTTAATAGAAAAAAAAGAGACTTAACAATGGCTTTACGCTTTGACAATAAAACCTGGAAGCTCTCCAGTTTTAGTAAATCTCACCCACAGATCAAGTTACAAAATGGTTTGTGCAACTAGGCGGGTTGTATCAACTTTTAACTCTCATTGCTCAACTTGTTCAAAATGGGTTGGATCACGTGGTGATCACCTGTCTGAAATAAGGGGGCTGTCACTACCAATCTCCTTCTGAAAAGGCTACTTGCCATTCTCATCTTTTAGTACTTTTGGCTGAATGACGCACTCAGGTTTTGCTTGCTGCATGCTTATTCTCATTCAGTGACTCAACAAGCAGTAAGGTCAGACCAGCCAAGCGAAGAGCATCCATAGAAGGAAATCAGCAATGGCAGACCCCATATGACATGACAGGTTTCCTTTAAATCACCATGTTCTCACCATCAGCGTGATGGATATTAACAACGGCAAAGCTTTCGCAGGCTGTCCCTCCTGGGATCAGGCCATTGACTCATCAGCAGCCCCAAGGATTCCTCCTATCTGCTGTAATATGATTAATCTCTATCAATTTGGCGGCCACCAATAGAAGCACCTCGGAGATTTCATAGTGTGGGACTATGACATATGATCGCGAGGGGCCTTTAAACACTTTACTCCCAGCATCTGATGAAATGGTCTTCATTTTCTTACTTGACATCTGGAAAGGCTCCATTGATCGCACTTCTACTGTTTCCCGGTCCTGACAGGGAGCCGGTGACGAGGGGATACGGTGACCTTAATTATTAATGACTGAAATACAGAATAACTAATTTCTGATCAATGGGAGAAATGACAAAGGAGAATGCTAACATGTGCAATATTTCTTTATAAACAAGTATTTTAGCTCGGCTTAACTCCTCCTATCCTGCGAGGGTGGCTGGCAATTCAATGCACGTGTTAGTTACTGCTGATAGCACATTATGTTCCAGTCATTCACTGCTGCTGGCAGACCAGATTTCCCTGCTTTTATTTATTGATTTGTGTTAATTTGTACCCTGAGGCATACATATGTGCCATATGTATTGGGTCTTTTCATACCTCCAGGTGTTTAATTGTACAGTCAAGTTACAGTTTATGCAAATACCAATCACTAAAATCTCATATAAGCTTTAAAGCCCAACTCCGGGTAACTTAAAAATGTTCCTTTGCAGCTGGACTGCACTCAGACTACAAGGGTTAATTGCTCAGTTTGGTCTAAGGGACATAAAAAAGAAGATCTATTACCCGATCCTCTGCTCCTCTGCACTGCTAGACTGGTCCCCGCAGTGTCTTCTCCTCCATGCTCCAGTAGTCTAAGGCAATGGTCTCCAAGATGTGGCCCTTTGCTTGCCTTTGTCTGGCCCTCGGCCCATTATTACTTCTACTGACACCAATGATGAGGCACCAGTCCTTCCCATTGACACCAGTAACGAGACACCATTCCTTCCCACTGACACCAATAATGAGGCGCCATTCCTTCCCACTGACACCAATAATGAGGCGCCATTCCTTCTCACTGACACCAGTAATGAGACACCGTTCCTTCCCACTGACACCAATAGTGAGACACCATTCTTTCCCACTGACACCAACAGTGAGGCACCATTCCTTCCCACTGACACTAGTAATGAGACACTGTTCCTTCCCATTGACACCAATAGTGAGGCACCATTCCTTCCCACTGATACCAATAGTGAGACACCGTTTCTTCCCACTGACACCAGTAATGAGACACCATTCCTTCCCACTGACACCAATAGTGAGACACCGTTCCTTCCCACTGACACCAATAGTGAGACACCGTTCCTTCCGACTGACACCAATAGTGAGACACCATTCCTTCCCACTGACACCAGTAATGAGACACTGGTCATTCCCACTGACACCAATAGTGAGACACCATTCCTTCCACTGACACCAATAAGGAGGCACAATTCCTCCCACTGTTGCCAACAATGGGGCATTACGCCTCCCACTGACACCAATGATGGAGCACTATACCTCCCACTAACAACAATGATGGGGCACTATACCTCCCACTGACAACAATGATGGGGCACTATTCCTCCCACTAACAACAATGATGGGGCACTATTCCTCCCACTGACAACAATGAAGGGGCATCATTCCTTCCCACTGACACCAATAAAGAGGCACTATTCCTCCCACTGTCACCAACAATAGGGCACTACGCCTCCCACTGACACAATTTCTTCCCACTGGTACCAATGATGGGGCACTATTTCTTTTACTGACACCAATGATGAGGCACCATTCCTTCCCCCTGACACCAATAATGAGACACCATTCCTTCCCACTGACACAAATAATGAAGCACTTTTCCACCCACTGACACCAATAAAGGGGCACAATTTTTCCCACTGGCACCAATGATAGTGCACGATTCCTCCCATTGACACCAATGATGGGACACGATTCCTCCCACTGACACCAATGATGGGGCATTATTCCTCCCATTGACACCATTGATGAGGCATTATACCTCCCACTGACACCAATAAAGGAGCAGGATTCCTCGCACTGACACCAATGATGGGCCACGATTCCTCCCACTGACACCAATGATGGGGCACTATTCCTTCCTCTGACACCAATGATGGGGCACTATACCTCCAACTAACACCAATGATTGGGCACTATTCTTTCTCATACTGAACACAGGCGCCATATAATAGTCTTACTCCCTCTGATGACCAAGCCTGAGGCATTATTTATTCCCATTGATGTTGGGACATTTTCAGTTCCCACAGTCTCAATGACAGTTATCTGTCCCTTTCTTTATAAAGTTTAGAGACCCCTGGTCTAAGGTCCTGATGTCCCCAAAACAAAAAAAAGGGCCCATGGGGGAGCTCTAACTGCTGGGAGGGAAAAATGAGGATCTGGTAAGTCAAAGTGCAAAAGCTGTCCCCTAGAATAAATAAGCTGATAACTCTTGCAGTGTGGGTGAAGTGGGGTTGGGGACGAAAGTTAACCTTGTCAAGTACAATTACAGTATTAAACAATATTTAAAAATAATCTAACGAGCAGGGCCCTCTGATTCCTCCAGTATTGAATTGCATTGTAATTGTACTGTCTGCCCTAGTATTGTAAAGCGCTGCGTAAACTGCCGGAGCTATATAAATCCTGTATAGTAATAATAATAATTAAAAAGGGAAAAAAAAGTTTTACTTTTTTTTTACTTGGTGCGCTTCTGTCGGCCTGTAATAAACAAACATAGCGACATGCAATAAAACCTTGGATTGCGAGCATAATTCTTCCGGGAAACATGCTTGTAATCCAAAGCACTTGTATATCAAAGCAAATTCCTCCATAAGAAATAATGGAAACTCTGATGATTCGTTCCACAACCATTTATTCATAAGTCCTTCAGTTTATAGTCTATATAAATAGCGGTGATCAGAAATGACGCAGAGGTGATCAAATACCCCCAAAAGAAAGCTCTATTTGTGGGGAAAAAAAGGACGCAAATTTAGTTTGGGTACAACGTCGCATGACCTCGCAATAGTCAGTTAAAGCGACGCAGTGGCGAATCGCAAAAAGTGCTCTGGTCATAAAGTGGGAAATCCTTCCGGGGGTGAAGTGCTTAACAAGCAGTCTTGGGGGTCAGTCACCAGCCACAGGTGTTGACTCATTCAGGTCGATTCTTCCTTAGGTATTCCAACGTTCAAACAAACGTCACGTAAAGGATGTGGGCCTGATATGAGAACTGTAGAGGATATAAATAATTCACTGGTGGTGAGGCAGAAACCTTAATGACTAATGTGGAGGGATTGTGTGTGTGCAGACATACATATGTGTTTGCGGATATACATTGTCAGTAAATGCAGTCATCTCATTAATAATTATACATTTTGCATACTGTTATAAAGAGATCGATTTATGAAGCCAGGACTTTCTTTTTGAAAGTAAAAGTTTACACTGCAGTTTCTTAAAGAGCATATCCAATAAATCTTGTCATCCCACTTTGTTGTACCTGCAAACCCAGCTGATGGTTACTTCCCTGTTTCCTGATCCATCTCATTGGTCACTAACCTGCCAATCTCTATTCATGCACCAGCAGACAGTGCCAACGCCTTAAAGTGGTTGTCAACCCGTGACAACCACTTTAACCTACAGGTAAGCCTATAATAAGGCTTATCTGTAGGTGCCCTTCATAACTCCCAAACCTGCACGGTTTAGGAGATATGCAGTGTACTGCGATGTGCCTACATCACCGGGCATATGAGCAGTGAAGAAATGGCCTCCGTGCCGTTCCTTCACTGAGATTGTGCCGTGACTGGTGGCTCCCGTGCGCATGCGCGTGAGTGACATCACGCTACTCCGGCCAGTCACAGAGCCGGAGATCGCGGCCCCAGAAAGAAGAGGGGCAGAAGATGGATGAGACCTGGAGTGGGGACTCCGCTGGACATTGCTGGCTTCCAATGCAGGTAAGTGACACATAATGGGCTAATATGCAATGCATAGTAGCCCATTATGCTTTTACATTCCAGGGTAACATAGAGGAAGTAAACCCCATCAGGGTTTACTTCCTCTTTAACCCAGTTACTAAAATCTCATAAAAATTTTAACCTGCCATTGTAATTTCACAAACCATTTTCAATACAGTAAAACCTTGGATTGCTAGCATAATTAGTTCTGGAAGCATGTTTGTAATCCAAAGCACTTTTATATCAAAGCGAATTTCCCCATAAAAAATAATGGAAACTCAGATGATTTGTTCCACAACCATTTATTCATAAGTCTTTCAGTTTATAGTTCATAAAAAAAGATTACAGCAATGTGATAGGTTGTGTAACCATAAAATGCCAATCAACAAATGGCCGCCTCCACAAGGGAATTAGAAGCAAAATCCAACAGGAGCTACAGAGTATAAAAGAGAAGAGAGGCGCCTCTAAGTGTAGCAATATGGTTAATTATCAACCATGTGAGTTGCTAAATGTTGTACCTTCATTAGATGTAACCATATTGCTACACTTAGAAACGCCTCTCTTCTCTTTTATACTCAGTTCTGACATGACACTACTTGTATATCAAGTCAAAATGTATTTAAAATTTTTTCTTGTCTTGCAAAACGCTCTCAAACCAAGGTTTTAGATGAACTCATAATTTGTGTTTTTTTATATCTGCCTGGAGTTCAGCTTTAAATAATACCTGCCATTCATACATCCTTGTTTAGCCATTTCCTGTTACATGGTGACAACATTATTTCTCTGGTTCCCAATGGTGCTCTTTTGTTGTCACTTTGTCTTACAGACCTCTAGTGTAGACTCCAAAAGGGCATTTAAACACACATTACACAGGCGTGGTCTACTGTTGTCACCATCAGGAAATCCACCCTGAGCAATGCCATGCAGAGCCCCCTGAATTGCATGTAGACCAGTGACGACCTGTCCATATGGGGCGCAGTGGCGCCGCACCCCTAATCCATGCAACCGGCCCCTAATCTACATGCAGGGCACCGGACACATGGATTTTAATGTTTACGTTTTTTTTGAAGCACGTGATTAGAGCCTGAGGCTCTAATTGGCTTCAAAAAAGGGTTGGCTCGGGGCGCAGAGAACTCTGCCCTGAACCCACCCTGTTGTGTAGCAAATTAATATTCACTATTGTCTTCCTGATTCTCCTCCCGACCAATCAGGAAGCGGGCCCAGAGACCCAATTGGCTTAGGACGCCGCCCAGCCATCCGCCTCCCATGGGAGGGGGGTTGGGGGGTTTTGTCGTTGGTTTACTGCTCCCCCCCAAAATATTGAGCACCAGCCGCCACTGATGTAGTCTGAAAGTGGATGAAATAAGATGAGAGCAGTAATTTATGAAAAAAATGGCAGATTTTTTTAAACAGTGCAAAATAAATATCACCCAGTTTGGGTTTACATCTACTTTAATGGCATCGTGAGTATAAAGAGCCATTGCCAGTTGGTAGAATTAAAAGATCAATTCCAGGCATGGATAATTTGTATGTAGCTTGAACCAATATAATTATGTATATACCATACCCAGGGCCGGCCCTACCACGGAACCCAGTGGGACCATGGGTCCCAAGCGGCACTCTAAGAGGGGCTTTAGTCCGGTGGGAAACACGGGCATACTGCCATGAGCATGCATTGACTTGTCATCATGCTTCAACTTGCATCATTGCAGCATGATGCTTAGTTGTACTGCTGTGCTGGGGAGCAGGGCGGGGCTCGGGAGCAGAGTGGAGCAGAGCGGGGGTGGAGTAGTTCAGACTCCATGTCACGACACAGCAGAGGAAGGCCGCAGCGCAGCCCACAGGCTTCCATAGCAGTAGAACCCGCCGGCCGCTGCCACTGCACCGCCGCTGAGTGGCTGCCTGTACCTGTCACAAGCGCACTGCCTGGAGAGGGAGAGTCTAAGCAAGCAACTCTCCAGGCGGCTGCACACTGAAGCCTCTCTCCACTCGCCGCCAGGGTGCATGAGGGGATGGTGGTGGGGGTTATCCTGCAGGGGGTCTGTACTGATTGGGGAAGTTATCCTGAGGGGGGTCTGTACTGATTGGGGGGGGGGATTTATCCTG
>BLSH010018949.1:1498391-1509021 GCA_018402905.1 Glandirana rugosa | reverse complement strand
GGGGGTCTGTACTGATTGGGGGGGATTTACCCTGAGGGGGGTCTGTATTTATTGGAGTTGGGGGGGTTTACCTGGGGGGGTCTGTACTGAGTGGAGGGGGTTACTTGAGGGGGGTCAGTACTGATTGGGGTGTATTGATGGAGGGAGGAATTTATCCTGGAGGGGTTTGTACTGATGGAAGGCGGGGAATTATCCTGAGGGGGGGTCTGTACTGATTGGGGGATTTATCCTGAGGGGAGTATGCATCGATGAAGGGGGGGTTTTATCCTGGGGGGTCTGTACTGATTGTGGGGGATTTATCCTGGGGGGGTCTGTATTGATGGAGGGGGAGAGTTTATCCTGAGGGGGGTCTATACTGATGCAGGGGGGTTATCCTGGGGGGGTCTATATTGATGGAGGGGGGATTTATCCTGAGGAGGGGTCTCTATTGATGGAGGGGGAGAGTTTATCCTGAGGGGAGGTTCTATACTGATGCAGGGGAGTTATCCTGGGGGGGTCTATATTGATGGAGGGGGGATTTATCCTGAGGGAGGGTCTGAACTGATGGAGGGGGGTTATCCTGAGGGAGTGGTCTATATTGATGGAGGGGGGATTTATCCTGAGGGGGTCTGTACTGATTGGGAGGTTATCCTGAGGGCGGTCTGTATTGACTCTAGTGACACCACTGCGTGTGTAAGAAGAAGAGAAGTATCGCTAATTACTGCCAGGCCTAAGTGTTGCGGATGCCGGCCATGCCGGTACAACAAGCAACCAGCATTAAAATACACCGCCGGCATGGTACAGTCTCTGCCTCCAGTCTCCAGATCAGCATACAGTGTCACCTCCTCTCCTGCTCCTGTGTTTTCATTGCTGTTGGGGAGTGCGACGAGTGGCATTGGTTTGGGCATGGCTTGTGCGGCAGAGCCAGAGCAGGGCATGGGCAAATCCCTCCCACTTGCCAACCGCACTATAGCCGATTGATTGCTACAGCGTGGCTGGCTAGTTCTGGAAGACCTCCCTGTCTCACATGTCTCGGAAGTGTCAGTGATGCCACAGGACCCAGCGCATCACGGATCGGGGTAAAGGGCCAATGACAGCAGCCCTTTACCACTTGATCACTTCGTCCAATGAAGGAGCGATCACTTGTCATCAAACCAGAGTCATTGCCTGTTCAGCTTGCGCTGCTTAGGTGTGAGGAGAGGAGAGAGAAACACTGCAGCAGTGTGAGCTGGCACGATCCTGTATGCCATCAGTGCAATCGCAGTGCCCCATCATATAGACAAGGTGCTATTGCATGTAAATCTGACTTGCTGATAAATTTAATTTTAATTATCACGATATAAAATAATGGGTGTTAGGGGCCTTTTGGTGGGTGCGATTTTTTTTGGGGGGGGCAGCATTACAATCTTGGACCCAGGCAGCAATATGTCTTGGGCCAGCCCTGACCATACCTGGCTGATGCCACTGGAAGCTGTAAATCACTGAAGTATACACTGCTATTCCATCGATCTTCACTTGCTTCCATGTCCCACAGCGAGCTTTTGACACAACCCATTGTGAACACAGAAGATTAGATAATTGGCATGAGTGCCATTCAGAGAATACTTTGCATCATTCACACAAAAAAAATTCCAGTTTACAGCACAATTGACAGAAGACAGCCCCAAGTTAGCTGAATAGCAGAGAAAGTTAGATGTTAGGCAGGGGGTGGGTACATTTTTAACAGTATCACATATAGTACTTAGTAGAGCCTGGAAAGCCTCCTAATGAACCATTTTCATAAAATGTGTCTAGTAATTAAATGAATATATGTGAGTCTGTGTGTTGACCTGAGATCAAATTAATAGCCAAACAATATACGATTTACATAATTCCTGCTATGATAGAGTTATATTCATAAAACATGGTTTCACTAATGTAGAAGAAAATGTATAAGAAAATAACAATCAGAAAGCAAACACATCTATTTTATGATGAGACATCTAATAAGATAAATTTGATTTCCTAAGCGAAATATGCATAGTGTTTATATCACAGTTGGTCTCTATCAATATCTGTCCAGTAATGAAATACACATACGTAAGTCTGGGTGTTTACCTATGATCAAATTACCAGAGGCAAGCAATATATGATTTTTATAATTCCTGCTATGACAGAGTTATATTCATAAAACATGGTTTCACTAATGTAGAAGAAAATAACAGACACCAAACACACCTATATTATGTGGAGCAGGTGACTAATAAAATACATTTGATTTCCAAAGCAAAATATGCATAGGATTTATGTCACATTTGGTCTCTATCAAATCATAATTTTATTCTGTGCAATAATATGTTGGTTGTCAGATTGCAAAATCTTGTTCATTTACCATCAAACCTATAAAGGAATGCTAAGGGCTATTTATGAGAGCTGATGATTTAATATAGCTGATTAGACGAACTCTACAAGAGAATTGGACCCTGCACAAAACCAAAGACCAGACAATATTTTAGCTACCTCTGAACATAGTAGTTTATCTGCCCCAGATAGCCTGTTCAAATGAGCCCTAATATCTTTAAATCTACCACTTTCTGTTTTGTTAATAGTGGTTCCTAGGATAAATTGAGGGGTGCATCTACCCTGCGTAAACACAGACAGCAATAAGAACTTAACAGGGTTTTAAAGCGGTTGTCTACCCTAACAAAAAAAAGACCTGCAAGGGATACTAGCTCATTATTAAATACTTACCTCAGAACGAAGCTCCCGCAGGGCTGCAGGGTGCCCGCAGAGGGAGCCGACATCTTCCTTGTGGGGATTCCTCCAGGGTCCGGCGCTGTGAGTGGCCGGAGCCGGGAGCCTATCGCTATGCGCCGGGCCTTCGCCAGGACATTACTGCGCATGCGCCGTGATGTCAGTGGCTGCATGCAAGTGGAATATCTCCTAAATTGTACAGGTTTAGGAGATATTCATTTTACCTACAGGTAAGCCTTATTATAAGCTTACCTGTAGGTAAAAATGTGTATAGAGGGTAGACAACCGCTTTAAATTTCTTCCATACCCTATTTAAAAATAAGAAGTTACTTGGCTTTACATACACTTTAATGTTAATGGTAGACAAACCCATCTGCAGTTTAATACCTGACAAAATAGGTGACATAGTTAGTCTGGATGAAAAAAGATGCAAGTGAATCCCGCTCAACCAATAAAAGGGAAAAAAAAATAGCCTCAAAAAAAAAAAAAAAAGAACCATACAATCCTATATATACAATTCTATATCCACAGTTGATCCAGAGGAAGGCAAAAACCCAATCAATACATTAACCAATTTGCTCCAGCAGGGGAAAAAAATTCTTCCTGATCCCCCGAGAGGCAATTGGATATTGCCTGGATCAACTTTACCTATAAATATTAGTATCCTGTTATATTATGTACATTTAGGAAATAATCCAGGCCTTTTTTAAAGCAATCTACTGAGCTGGACAGAGCCAGCTCTTGCTCTTACTGTGAAGAAACCTTTCTGCATTTGGAGATTAAAGTCTCGTACACACGGTACAATTATCGGCCTAAAATTGACGTACGACAGCCTGTCGTACAATGATCCGACTTTTAGTATGCTCCATTAGACAGCCGAGTTTGATTTATCGTCCAATAAAAGTTGTATGAGCAGACTAGAAAATTTTTGTCTGTGTCTGCCGACAAGGCGTCATCTGACTTTGGGCTCGTCTGTACAGAAATTGGACAAACAAAAGTTGTAAGTACAAACACGCATGTTTGGAACCCAAGAACGAGCCGGAAGTGTTTGGTCGTGTAAACTTAAAATTAGCGGAAGGGGACCAAAGGGTGAACGAAAACTGAACTTTATACACTCGTAACATGTCACTACGTTCACATTTGTCGAACGATAACTTTACTCCCGTCAGTAAGCTAGAGAAAATCACGGATAGCCGATTTTGGGAAAAGTTGGACGTGCGGTCGTACAGCAATCGCATTGTGTGTACGAGGCTTTCATCTCCTCTTCTCAAGAGAGAATAAATTTAGTTCCTCTAATCTTTCCTCTTAGCTGAGCTCCTCCATGCCTCTTATCAGTTTTGTGGTTCTTCTCTGCACTTTCTCCAGTTCCCCGATTTCCTTTTTGTGAACTGGTGCCCAAATAGGTGCATGTGCCCACTACATCACGGAGATTAACTGATGGTCAAGCTCATGCAGGAATAGAAGAGGGAAGCTTACAAATTCTTATGTAACTGAGCTTTTCCTTTGTCACATCCATTAAATGCAGACATGGTAACCACACCCTGGAATGAAGATGAAGATTTCTTTTTCTCTGGAAGGCAGGAAATACCATAAAATGAAGTTCTATTCACAGAAAAGGTCGCAACACTCCTAAAATGATTATGAGGATCTGTAATTTCTTTTTTTTTTCACTATAAATGCGAGTTCTCCTTTAAGAGGAACCACTTTGAAATGATGAAGATGAATCAAGGGAGGGGGAAAGGAAAGCCACCAGGGAATTCCAGCTCTCTGCTGTATTGTGTGTCACCCAGATCCTCCTCTGCTGTTTATCAGACTCCTGCATTCTGTCTGAAAGAACATTCACTGCTTTGTATCTGGGGAATTTCTCTTCTGCTTTTCCCTTCTGCACAACACATTATCCTTCCAATATACAAGAAATACATGCAAGAGGAAGAAAGGTGCACGTCTCCTGCATATATTTATTGTAGCCTACATTTTACTGTTGGATACCAAATGCTTCTGTACCTCCAACCCTGGCAAAATCAATTCTGAAATCTCTATTCTCCTCCTGCACCAATGCATTGTCCTAAATATATCACCCCCCCCCCCCCCCGCTCATTCCCCAACCCCAGCTTAGAAGCATAGAGTGCCTGGAAATGTCCTTGTGCCCCTATCCCTGATTTGGGCCTTTGTAGGCAGGTGTACTTCTCACTCCATTCAGTAGGTGGCGTCTTGCCTCTGTGTGGATGGAGTGGAGACTCAGAGGAATGATGTACCTCTGCAGCCTCCATAGGCTTTAGAGGGAGAGCAGCTATCCAATTGGACACTGCAATCCCCAGTGACCTTCTTGGATGGAGCAGCCTTTATAAATAGGAGATCCTGCTGGGATTTGGTGTACAATTGCAAGTGGACAGAGTAGGAACAGGAACCCGCTTGTTAGGGATAATGACTGTAGGGACACTGTAGGGGCACTCCTGTTAACACCAGCCTCCAAAGTTGCTTCTACAACCTCCTCAGGATCCTCTGAGAGCGCCTAGCTGAGCCCACTTTCCTGCCAGTTAGCCACCCCTCCTTCAAATGCTGTTGTGGTAAAGTAGGCCTTGCTTATAGTGTGCCTTACTGTGCCTAAAGAAATATTTATTCATATACAGTAGATGTTGATGCTGTGTGACCTGCTGGAATTATTGGTGAGACCGCTATTGCCTATGCCACCTTCAGAGCCATTAATGTTACTGCACCTGTTACTGCAAGTGTTACTGTAGGTGTTACTGCACCTGTTACTGTAAATGTTACTGCACCTGTTACTGTAAATGTTACTGCACCTGTTACTGCAAGCGTTACTGCACCTGTTACTGTAAATGTTACTGCACCTGTTACTGCAAGCGTTACTGCACCTGTTACTGTAAATGTTACTGCACCTGTTACTGCACCTGTTACTGTAAATGTTACTGCACCTGTTACTGTAAATGTTACTGCACCTGTTACTGCAAGCATTACTGCACCTGTTACTGTAAATGTTACTGCACCTGTTACTGTAAATGTTACTGCACCTGTTACTGCACCTGTTACTGCAAGCATTACTGCACCTGTTACTGTAAATGTTACTGCACCTGTTACTGTACATGTTACTGCACCTGTTACTGTAAATGTTACTGCACCTGTTACTGTAAGTGTTACTACACCTGTTACTGCAAGTGTTACTGCACCTGTTACTGAGAGTGTTACTACACCTGTTACTGTAAGTATTACTGCACCTGTTACTTCAAGTGTTACTGCACCTGTTACTGTAAGTGTTACTGCACCTGTTACTTCAAGTGTTACTGCACCTGTTACTGTAAGTGTTACTGCACCTGTTACTGCAAGTGTTACTGCACCTGTTACTGTAAGTGTTACTGCACCTGTTACTTCAAGTGTTACTGCACCTGTTACTGTAAGTGTTACTACACCTGTTACTGCAAGTGTTACTGCACCTGTTACTGTAAGTGTTACTACACCTGTTACTGCAAGTGTTACTGCACCTGTTACTGTAAGTGTTACTACACCTGTTACTGTAAGTATTACTGCACCTGTTACTTCAAGTGTTACTGCACCTGTTACTTCAAGTGTTACTGCACCTGTTACTGTAAGTGTTACTGCACCTGTTACTTCAAAGTGTTACTGCACCTGTTACTGTAAGTGTTACTGCACCTGTTACTGCCAGTGTTACTGCACCTGTTACTGTAAGTGTTACTGCACCTGTTACTGTAAGTGTTACTGCACCTGTTACTGTAAGTGTTACTACACCTGTTACTTCAAGTGTTACTACACCTGTTACTGTAAATGTTACTGCACCTGTTACTGCAAGTGTTACTGCACCTGTTACTGTAAGTGTTACTACACCTGTTACTTCAAGTGTTACTACACCTGTTACTGTAAGTGTTACTACACCTGTTACTTCAAGTGTTACTACACCTGTTACTGCAAGTGTTACTGCACCTGTTACTGTAAGTGTTACTGCACCTGTTACTGTAAGTGTTACTGCACCTGTTACTGTAAGTGTTACTACACCTGTTACTTCAAGTGTTACTACACCTGTTACTGTAAATGTTACTGCACCTGTTACTGCAAGTGTTACTGCACCTGTTACTGTAAGTGTTACTACACCTGTTACTTCAAGTGTTACTACACCTGTTACTGTAAGTGTTACTACACCTGTTACTTCAAGTGTTACTACACCTGTTACTGCAAGTGTTACTGCACCTGTTACTGTAAGTGTTACTGCACCTGTTACTGTAAGTGTTACTGCACCTGTTACTGTAAGTGTTACTACACCTGTTACTTCAAGTGTTACTACACCTGTTACTGTAAGTGTTACTACACCTGTTACTTCAAGTGTTACTGCACCTGTTACTGTAAATGTTACTGCACCTGTTACTGCACCTGTTACTGTAAGTGTTACTACACCTGTTACTTCAAGTGTTACTACACCTGTTACTGTAAGTGTTACTACACCTGTTACTTCAAGTGTTACTACACCTGTTACTGCAAGTGTTACTGCACCTGTTACTGTAAGTGTTACTGCACCTGTTACTGTAAGTGTTACTGCACCTGTTACTTCAAGTGTTACTGCACCTGTTACTGTAAGTGTTACTGCACCTGTTACTGCAAGTGTTACTGCACCTGTTACTGCAAGTGTTACTGCACCTGTTACTGCAAGTGTTACTGCACCTGTTACTTCAAGTGTTACTGTACCTGTTACTGTAAGTGTTACTGCACCTGCTACTGTGAATGTTACTGCACCTGTTACTGTAAGTGTTACTGCACCTGTTACTGCACATAATAATGCTAGTGTTCCCCTCTGTTTTGCTGCAAGTACTCTTGTAACCCTTCTGCAATACTAATACCAGAACTGTTAACTCCTGCTGGTCTCTGTATTTGCCTTTCTCTCTACAATGGGTACTGCATGGCCCACCCATAATTAGTTTTCTTTTCTGGTTCTGGGTTGGCACAGATGGTTGAGCCCCATTTTTACCACCACCACCCCCAAGTTGCAAAGACAGCAACATGGGGGTATATACATGTCATAGCCACAATGCTTTGCAATGTGGCATGGCAAAATTTGCCCCCCACCCCATTACTACTGTGGAATATGACCCATTCAAGTGAATGAGGCCACAGTGCAACTGCCCTGCAACCGTGTGCAATGCCCATTGTGCTTTATAGGGTAAAACATATTTTCAGAGGGGCAGCAAGGTCTGCTATAAACTTAATCTGGGTGGCACCCAGCTGCTTCCTGCAGCCTGTGTTTACAATCTGTGATGCTGTGATTGGTAACAGCAATCCAATCATGTGGTACAGAGCCAATCCTATTGTCCCTGTACCTTTCTCCTGTGATCTACTGTGTTCAATAACTGCAGGGTCACAGGCGAGCCCAGTAGTACAGTTCCAGGTATGTCCTTCTTAAAAGGATACGCTCACCTTCGGGAACATGTTACTTGTTCCACCTTATTCTAGGATGGAACATGCAACATGTTCGTAATGCTGAAGCCGCCAGCCACTGCCCCCCCCCCCCCAAATGCCAGCAGTATGGAGAGAAGCAGGGGAGGGCTGGGCCAGGGTGGCAATTGCCCCCCAGGCCACTCTAACTTACATTCAAAATGGCCGACAGCCACTGCCCGCTCACACTTCTTTTTTCTTGTGGAGGAAGGAAAAAGGGGCCAGGGGATTACACAGAGCGGGGATCTCCCGCTTACAAAGTCCTACCTCCTGGACCAGCTCCTATAATAGACAGCACACTGGTGATGTCTATCATAGGAGCCAGTCCAGGAGGCAGGACTTCATATGACAGTGACCGCGCCAGGTAAGTGGGGATCTCCGTCGGCTCTCCTCTCTCTGCATTGCAGGCTGCATTGGATGGGCACTGGTGAGGCTGCATTGATGGGCACTGATCAGGCTGTGCTGATGGGCACTGGCAAGGCTGCATTGATGGGCAATGATCGGGCTGCATTGATGGGTACTGATCAGGCTGCAATGATTGCCACTGATCAGGCTGTGCTGATGGGCACTGACGAGCCTGCATTGATGGGCACTTATCAGGTTGCATTTGATAGGCACTGGTGTGGCTGCATTGATGGGCTCTGGTGAGGCTGCATTGATGGGCATTGATGAGGCTAAGCTGATATGCACTGATGAGGCTGCACTGGTGGGCACTGATGAGCTGCATTGATGTATCATTCTTGTTAAACCTCCTTTGTTGCTATTAACATTAAATTATGTTACCACATTGTATCATATTTGTCTTGCTTCATAACAACAATATCCGTTCTAAAACCAGGTGGGCATGGATGGTGAGCTGATTCTGTGGTTCAATGGGCCACTTGACTGGACGTGCCCCCCAGGCCTAAGGCTGCCAGCCCTCCCCTGGAGAGAAGCATCCTGTACTAGCTGCCACTGCTTAAAAAACTGCGCAGTCGTGCAGGGCTCCACCCACACTAACGCATCATTCAGTGATTCATACACACAGCTCTGTGTGTCTGAATGAACTACAATCCCAGCATCCCTAGTGGCTTTCGGCTTGTAGTTGTGGAGCACTGTGGTAGTTCATTGTCTGTTCCTGTCAGGGAGTATCGGAGAATCATGGAGTAAGCTCATACACTGACAGTGTGGAGGAGATCTGCATGGCATCAGTGATCTGCTGATCGCTGGTGCAATGCTTTCCAGGCTCCTGCAACAAAAAAATAATAAATGCACATTTCTTTACCTTCAAAAAAAATGTGCATTTATTTTTATTTTTTTAAAAAGTGAACTAATCCTTCAACAATAGGGGAGTTGCCCACTCACACATGCACAGTGGCTGGTCCGCAAGAGGTCAAATAACCTGAAAATATCTGAATTGCATCTGCAGGAGATGCTGTAGAACAGCCTTTCTCAACCAGGGTTCTGTGGAACAATAGGGTTCCTTTAGAAGTTGCTAGGGGTTCCATGAGCAATGAGCACTTTGTTGCTCACATGTAGGTTACCAGCGAACCAATGATCCTTTCAGCTATCTGTAAGGGGGGATTATTCCCATTAACCACCAATGTAAGTAGAATTCTTCTCAATGGCCATCACACTAATCTACCATTGTCTGTAGATATAGTAATTGTCAGCAGAGGCTACATGAGTCTATACATTTATATCAAAGGTTCCTCAAGGTTAAAAAGGTTGAGAAAAGCTGCTATAGAACACGCTCTTCTTTAACATGTCCTAGCTGAGCAGAAGCATGCAACAAGAGCTTCCCATATTCCTCTCCATATGTGACATGTTATTGGTGTGATGTGATGGAGGCACAAAAAATTCACACTATGCTTTGTAATTTGGTTCCAGTAAATACCCCCATTGTTGTACAGCTACACATCCCAGTGTGCCCTGCCATCGCTCTGGCTGACCTTAAAGTGAAACTGCACTTTGCCCATGTAGGTGTACAGTAAGGCAAGGCATGCTGTGACTTGTAGCTCTACAGCAGCTGACAATATACTGATGGGTTATCACTAGTGTTGAGCGAACCCGGACTGTAACGTTCGGGTCCGTACCGAACTTTCGGGTGTCCGTGGCACGGACCCGGACCCGGACATTTCAAAAATCGTTCGGTGCTAAAAACTTTACAGGCCCAGGCCCAGGCACGGTGCCTGTGGGCTTTCAAGCCATGCCTGGGCTTGCAATGTCAGGCCCAAGCGAGTTGTGATCACTATTGGGTAGTCATATAACAGTCGACGACATCTCGATGTTCAGTGTCGTACGGAACGGAATGACATGTGGATGTACCCGTTTCACGTCAAAGTGAAATTCCAGTCGGTCTCGCTACCGTCCCGTGTGACCCTACACATCGACATGTTGTTACCCCCATAAATGACCTTGGTTTAATGTTTCGTATCACACTTAAAAAACACGGAGGTAGTGTAGTGTGGTTATTGTACAGTGT
>BLSH010018949.1:1444148-1455237 GCA_018402905.1 Glandirana rugosa | reverse complement strand
GGAGAACTCTTACAGTTTGGCGCCCCACAACCCGCGGCGCCTGGGTGCAGTGCACCCCGGGCACCCGCCCAGGATCGGCCCTGTGTGTTGGCTATACTGGAATCATAGAGTGCAAAATTCTGTGACTGTCTAGCATCTGTTGTGTTTAGTCACCAACCTGCTGGCTACTTAAATAAAGTGAATTTTTCATCAGCAGCAGCTGATACGGTTTATTTTACTTAGCTGTGGGCATGTTCTCAGATTGCAATATCTGTGTGTTTATTCAGCGTGAGAAAACAGGATGTTTAAAAGTTTCTTCTAAGAGATTCCACATGTCATCGCTATAAACTGAAATATCGTTTTGATTTAATTAATCGGCTCATAGGGGGATTTCCCTGCCTGCATCCCATGTAAACAAGCTTCAAACAGTTCTTCAGAAATCATGTAATTTCCCTAGTCTGCATATTACTGATTCCTACGTCCTGGGTAGGGGGGCTGTTAGCGTTATTTCCTGTTGTCCACATGGCTTTGCTATATACGTCAACTATGTGTTTATAAATGGGAGCACTGCGTCATCTCACTTCCTAAACTTCTGAGATGAGAAAGAGGGACACTTTTTAGCATACAGTACTGTACAGTTAACAGTCATGGCCAAAAATATTGGCACCCCTGCATATCTGTCAGATAATGCACCACTTCGCCCAGAAAATTGTTGCAATGACAAATGTTTAGGCATACTCATGTTTATTTCTTTTGTTTGTATTGGTATGATACAAAAAAGTGGAGAAACAAAAAGCCAAATCCGACAAATTCTACGCAAAACTCCAAAAATGGACTGGACAAAATTAGTGACACCTCAAACGTGTAAGAAATAATTGCATTCCAAGTTCTGTGATGCTCCTGTAATTTCTAATTAAACTCACCTGTATCAAATAACAGGTGCTGGCAATATAGAAATCACACCAGCAACCAGTTAAAATGGTGAAAAACTGGCTCAACCTTTCTGTTATGTGTCTCTGTGTGCCGCACGGAGCATGGAGAAAAGAAAGAACAGCAAAAAATTGTCTGGGGATTTGAGAACAAAAATTGTGGAAAAGCATGGACAATCTCAAAATTACAAGTCCATCTCCAGAGATGTTCTTGTGTCCACTGTGTGCAACATTGTCAAGAAGTTTACAGCCCCATGGCACTGTAGCTAACCTCCCTGGGCGTGGACAAAAGAGAAAAATTGATCAAAGTTTGTAAAGAAAGATTGTTCGAATGGTGGATAAAGAACCTCAATCAACTTCCAGACAAATTCAGGCTGACCTTCAAGCACAGGGCACAAGTCGCCATATGAATGAAAAAGGGACGCTATGGTAGGAAACCCAGCATGGCCCCAATGCTGACACAGAAACATAAAAAAGCCAGATTGGAGTTTGCCAAAACTTACCCAAAGAAGCCAAAATCCTTTTAGTTTTGTGCTGTGGACAGACAAAACAAAATGACGAGTTTTTGGTAAAGACCATTATTCTACTGTTCAGAAAAAGAAATGAGGCCTTTAAAAGAAAGAATACAGTCCCTACAGTCAAACATGATGGAGGTTCACTGATGTTTTGGGATTGCTTTGCTGCTTCAGGCAATAGATATCTTGACCGTGTGCATGGCATTAAGAAATCTGAAGACAACCAAAGAAATCTGGGGTGCAATGTAGGGCCCAGTATCAGAAAGCAGGGTCTCCGTCAGAGGTCATGGGTCTTACAGCAGGAAAATGACCCAAAGGACACATCAAAAAGCACCCAAAATGGTTTAAGACAAAACACTGGAGAGTACTGAACTGGCCAGCAATGAGTCCAGATCTAAATCCCATAGAGCACATGTGGAGAGATCTCAAAACAGCATTTGGGAAAAGGAACCCTTCCTAACTGAGACCTGGAGCAGTTGGTGAAAGAAGAGTGGTCCAAAATTCCAGTAAAGAGGTGTAAGAAACTCATTGATGTTTACAGGAAGTGATTAATTTCAGTTATTTTTTCCAAGGGGTGTGCTACAAAATGTTAAATTGAGGGTGCCAATAATTTTGTCCAGTCCATTTTTGGAGTTTTGCATGGAATGTGTCAGAATTGGCTTTTTTATGTCAATATTTATGGCCATGACTGTATAGGCAAAGAACACACAAAAGCTGATTGCTCAAAGTGGAGTTCCACCCAGTCAAAAGTCAGCAGCTACAAAAAGTGTAGCTGCTGACTTTTAGCAATCGGACGCTTATCTATCCGACGCTCCAGTGATGCGGCCGCCCGAAGGCTTGCTCCTCTCCCCCTCCCCTCAGTGGCGCCAGCATCACAAGTCCGGGCGCCCGGCTTTGGCTTCAAAGCCGGTCACGCACTGCGCATTCGCGAGTCGCGCTGCACTTTGTGAATGGCCGGCGTATCTTCTGGGACCTGTGACGTGTCCCAGAAGATCACAGAGTGGAAGGGGGAGGTGACTTTCCTTCCTGTTCTGCAGCAACAGGACAGGAAGTACAGCTGGGACCCTGCCAAAACAGGGTCCCCGCTGCCCCCTCAAAAAATGACATGCCAATTGTGCCATGTCAGGGGGTCACCTCCCCTTAAAGCGGAAGTTCCACTTTTGGGTGGAACTCCAAAATAATAAATGCAGTAATGTAATTTCCAAAATAATAAATGCAGTAATGTAAAAGTTAGTTGAAGTTTTGGTGTAGTGCAGGGGTCCCCAAAATACAGCCTGTGAGCCAGATCTGGCCCACAACATGGTTTTATAGCATTAGTGTTCACATTCTACCTTGTAGATATTTTTTTTTTTGTTATTTCTATACCCTTATTACTGCTAACGGCCTCCTGCTTCCCCTAGAATGAGCTGCATCTTTTATCAGCAGCTGAATGTTTATAGTCATGGAAGAAACGTCTTGTTTAACCACTGGGGCAGGTCATTTTATTACATTATAGGTCAAACTTCATTTGTTTAAAGATTAGAGAAAGTCCAGTCGAATGGCTTATCACAATATCTAGCCCGGTAAGGGTGCAGGAATAAAGTATGCTATAATCCTTTTAATCCATATAGTTAATCTCAAGGGAATTTAGTTATTACATATTGTTTGAATCAACAAAACTGAAGTTCATTTAATGTGCCATCGCCTATGAGCAAAGATCGGTGTAACTACGCAGAGCTTGAAAGTATGGAGAATCTTACATGTGCCCATCTGCTGTGAGGTGTGTCACAGTCACCATTTATTAAGTGCCTCATAGCATAGGATAGAATCCTGATCTATAATATGTGAAAAGCAAGACCCATAATCACAGGAGACGTGAACGGATTTTCCTTCTCCAGCATCTGTCATAGCACTTCCTGTGCCTTCAGGAGTGGCACTTGACATATTATAATTGCATGTTACTGCTGTTCTTCCAGCACATCAAGTCTCAAAACACACAGTTGCATGTAAAAATATCATTATGTATGAGTTCTTAAACGAGGAATTCCAAGGTAGTTTCAAGCTCCTGCTTCACTCTCTGGTGTGCATTCTCTATATATTTCTCTATAGATAATCCTCTAAGGAGCCAAGGACAAAGTCAACAGCTTCTTGGGGAATGTCAAAAGGCAGAGCTGGATCATCCGCAAGGCAGCCTAGGCAGGAGTCCAGGGCTGGCTGGACATCCAGGGTCCATCTGTAACCTTTCTGCTCCTACAGTAAATAAGGTGAAATGTGCATCAGGTCAAATCTGTGCACTTGCTTGTCACTTCACAAGGGAGGTTGCTCTTGCAGGTAATTGGTGTCTGAAGGAGTGGTATATGCCAGTACAGACAGAGCAAATGGGGGCTTCTCCATCAGTTGAAGTCGAAGGAAATGGGGGGGAGGGCCAAAGCTGCTACCTTGCTTAGGACCCCATTCTGCCTTAATCCATCTCTGTCCATAGGAACATATGAAGAATGCACTTCAAATGAGAAAAACAAGAAGTTGAGTTCACATCAAAGCCATTGTTTGCAATCAGGACAGGAAGTGGGAGCAAACTTTGTAAAGGGGACACGGATGACTCTAGCCATACACTGAAACATGGGACTGAACGAGAGAAATTTGGGGCTTTCCCCATGCATGCTAAACAGCTTGGCTGGATAAATCTGTAGTGCTGACTTTTGTATTCGGACAGCCGACACCCATGGTTGTCAAAATACCTGAATAGTGGCTGCATCTGACTGAATGCAGCTGCTGTATGATCTATAATTTTCTGGATGGTTTCTTCGAATTTCAGAATGATGTCAGACTGGAAAGTGCCAACAGGGCCTCCCATAGAGCATATTTTGGCCAGTCCATCAGTATGACCAGCCTAAACCCTGGCAGAGGTAAACATGAGAAGTTTAAGATGGAACTCCTCTAAAGTATCCTATAAAGTAGTAAATTGCACATTTAGTAAAGTGTTTACTTCCTACTAATGTTTTCCATAAAATCTTAGATAACTGTTGTACTCTGCTGAGGACTTGGTAGGTTGGCAGGACACAAAGGTCTACATTTTGGTTGGCATTGCCAAAAACGATGGTGTTGATTGCCCAGCCCATCAATCCAGCTCTAGGTTCTGCTGCCTGCACCGACAGTGAAAGCAGCCAGCAAGTGGGCTGATTATAGTATAACAGCTCACAGGGAGTGTGCAGTGGCCAAGCTCTTATGGTCCTTAATTACTATCAGCTCGGTCAGTTATCTTCAAAAATTGCATGTTTATTGCTATTGCTATGAAGGTATTATTTGCAATTGTGTTATTGACATTTTTTTTTTGCTTTCAAACCTCCAAATTCCTTTGATTAACATAATAATCTTGTAGTAGTGACCCGATAATGTTGCATATGCACGACCAGTGACCACTGGTGGAGATACCAGTATGGAGAAGGTCAAGCAGCTTCATGGACTGTAAAGCAGTAGCGAATCAAGATTACAGTAGTCACGATCATGTATGCACTTACAGGTTTCAAACAGTTCTCCAGAGATCTCCTAAATACAAAAAAATGGTGCATGGAGTCCGTTCGTCAAGATTGAGATGAAAACAGACAATAGAAGGGATACAGCCCCAAAGCAGAAAATTGTGGGGGCTGCCATTGCTGCTCCCCTTTTTTAAGAAGCTAGTTGCCTGGTTGGTATTCTTGTCTATTGGCTAGAACAGTGTTTCTCAACAGGGAGCCCCAACAGGTCATGTTTTCAGGATTTCCCTCAGATGAAACGGCTGTAGTAATTACTAAGGCAGTGAAACTGATCAAATCAACTGTGCAAAATAATGGAGAGCCTGAAAACATGACCTGTGGGGTGCCTTGAGGACTGGAGTTGAGAAACACTGGGCTAGAATATACTATAGTCCGCTGCTAAAGAACAAGATAGCCAATCAGGAACATTGGAGCAAAGTCGTTATAGGCATTCCAGATCAGAAGAATGAAACAGGAGGATCAACATAACTTCCAGGCAACTAGCAGCCTACAGGTGTCTCCTAATGACAGGTTTTCTTTTGACCAGTAAAGCCCATGATGGTGGTATGTGCCTGCCATTCTGAAACTCAGTATGTTGGTTGTCATCATATGTGATGTAAAAAGGAATGTGGAAGGACACAGAATGGGGAAGGCATAAAAGCTTGTTCTTTTTGGAACCCAATACTGTTAGCTCCAAATTATGTTACTCATGTAGAAAAGACATGGCAAGTGATGACAAAAACATAGACAGACAGTACACAGACAAACAGTAATCCGAAAATTGTTATTGATGTTCGGATTAGATTTGTACAAGCTTCATGAAAAATATATGTGTGAAAACAGCAAAGGATTGACTGACAGTAGTCCACCCCCCATTGGAAGGGAATTGACAGCACACACTGAGATGGGATGTAGAATGTGTTTTCCGAGATGAAAGGGTTAAATAAAAGGGGCCCACTTGGTATAAATGTGACTTTCCACTTTCCACCATGATTTGCCCAATCCCAGGTGATCAGGTTAAATTATGTTTCTTATCGGAGCCGCCTCTCCAGAGCCCCCTGGGCAAGGCTGCAGTTTAACTTTCTGTGTGTGTAGCTACTGAACTGTAATTAGGTAACAGGAATACTAATTAGTGCTTAAATAATGGATAACAGCTCAGGAAATGACTCTGGCAGCACTCGACACCCGCAGACTGTATTTAACTCTTTCCATTGCAGTGCTGCCAGGCAGTCTTACTGGCTGCTAACCAATCTCAATGTATGCTTAGCAGTGGCAAGCACTTAGTACTGAGCAGTCTAGAGTCTGCCATAGGTATTGGGGTGGCAGTTGGACGTGCAGGTGGGATATAAGTTCCTAAAGGCATTTATGCCAGCTGCTAGTCCTCTATACACTAAGAGCCCTTTCTTAGTTTTCCCGTCCATTGTGGTCACAATAATGTTCAGTAAAATGTTCAAGTGTGAAGCCAGCCTAAAATTGCATCATGGTGCTGATTATGTTTGGATGCCAGCTTATTAGGAGAACAAAGTTGTTGGACAAGTTTTCCCAACCTGTCAGATTGACTCTTTCCTAACAAACCTTGACCGGTTGTGTCTGCTAGATAAGTTGGCCTTAGTGAGAAAATAAAGCACATAGTGCTTTTATATGTCCCTGACATTCCCATTCACTTTCTTGGAACACCCACACAATATCATAGTGAATGTTTCAACTCAACAGTGGACAAGGAGCTTTACACCTCCTCCATGTGACAGTGTTTGGGCTTGGCAATTGGTGGTGCGTATCTATGAATAAGCCCAATTGGGGTGAAACATGTCACTGAGGGTGACTGAGGGACTGTGTTGGAAGCCAACTGCTTTGATTACTCTACTTGGTTGGATTCTATGGATTGCTGCATTGTTCTTTGCTTTTGCTATACACTCATAAGCCACTTTATTAGGTACATCTGTTCAATGGCTTGGTAACACAAATTGCTAAACAGCCAATCACATGGTAGCAACTCAATGCATTTAGGTATCTAGATGTGGTGATGTCTATTTGCTGAAGTTCAAACCAAGCATCAGAATGGGGAAGAAATGGGACTAAGTGATTATGAATGTGCTATGGGTGCTGGTGTCAGATGGGCTGGTCTGAGTATTTCTAAAAACGCTGATCTACTGGGATTTTCATGCACAACCATCTCTAGGGTTTACAGATAATGGTCCAGAAAATAGAAAATATCCAGTGAGCAGCAGTTGTATGGGCAAAACTGTATTGTTGATGTCAGAGGAGAATGGGCAGACTGGTTTGAGATGATAGAAAGGCAACAGTAACTCAAATTACTCGTTACACCCAAGGTATGCAGAATACCATTTCTGAAAACACAACGCATCGAAACTTGAAGCAGATGGGCTACAGCAGCAGAAGACCACACCGGGTGCCACTCCTTTCAGCTAAGAATAGGAAACTGAGGCTACAGTTCACACAGGCTCACCAAAATTGGACAATAGAAGATTGGAAAAATGTTGCCTGGTCTGATGAGTCTCGATTTCAGCTGCGACATTCAGATGGTAGGGTCAGAATTTGGCATAAACAACATGAAAGCATGGATCCATCCTGCCTTGTATAAACAGTTCAGGCTGGTGGCTGGTGGTGGTGGTGTAATGGTGTGGGAGAGTTTTTCTTGACACACTTTGGGCCCCTTAGTACCAATTGAGCATCTTTTAAATGCCACTGCCTTCCAGAGTATTGTTGCTGACCATGTCCATCCCTTTATGACTACAGTGTACCCATCTTCTGATGGCTCCTTCCAGCAGGATAATGCACCATGTCACAACAAAGCTCCAATCATCTCACTACTGGTTTCTTGAACATGACAATGAGATCACTGTACTCCAATGGCCGTGACCAGATCTCAATCCAACAGAGCACCTTTGGGATGTGGTGGAACGGGAGATTCGCATCATGGATGTGCAGCCGACAAATCTGCAGCAACTGTGCGATGCTGTCATGTTAATATGGACCAAAATCTCTGAGGTGTTTCCAACACCTTTTTGAATCCATGCCACGAAGAATTAACGCAGTTCTGAAGGCAAAAAGGGGCCCAACCCGGTACTAGCAAGGTGTATCTAATAATGTGGGCGGTGAGTGTATATGCCCAGCAGGATGAGCTCCTAAAGCCAGCACACAGTGCAGAGGGGGGCCAGAAGAATACACTCAACTGAGCGGTGCAGCTTTTTTTTGTGTTTCTGCATTTACAGTATGGGAATCATATGACCCCCCCATACTCAGTCTTTCTGCAGCTATAACAGGTGAGCAGGGCAGCAAGGGATAGTGTGCAAGGTAATTATGTATACCTTCTCTGTTCTAAAGCGAACCTGTTACTTTACTCTGAATTGCCAAATGGGGGGGATGCATTAAAACAGAAGAAATACGTATTTTCGGAACTCATCTGTCTGGATACCGAAATATATATTATGGAATATAGATCGTCTAGTATCCGCCTTCTTGTGGAAGGAGCAAACTCCCAGGATTAAACTGCAGGTGCTTCAGCAACCATGGAAACAGGGGGGCTAGTGGTTCTAGACTTTGTCCGCTATTGTCAGGCGGGCCAACTGGTTTTTGCCCATAGATGGTTAACCATACCAAATGACGATGCAGCAGTCGCTTTAGAGGCTGCCATTGTTGGTTCTTATGAGGCACTGATGCATCTTTTGCTCCAAGGAACTAGGGCTCCATAACTCATCACTGTTTTCATGCATGCAACGGTTAGAGCATGGATGGTGACTACTAAGGGTGAGTCAGGAGATCACAGGGTCATTTCTCCACACACACCATTATGGAAAAACCCCCAGTTATCCTATTTCTATACATACCCTGATCCTATTATATGGATCAAATTTGGTATCAAAAGGGTGGGAGATATTGTGGGCAATGGCCTACTCTTGCACTTTGATGTTCTGAAATCCAAATTTCAATTACCTAACTCTCATTTGTTTCGCTATCTGCAGCTCCACCACAAGTACAATAGTCAGTTTGGTACTGTAGACATCACATTACAGGAGGGGGACCTAGAGTCTGTGCTAAGGGGCAAATCTCTAGACAAGGTCTTGTCCAATCTCTTCAAATGTCTGTTTGTGGATGGGAACAGGGTCCTTAAACCTTGCAGAGCAGCTTGGGAAGGGGTGTTCCCGCAGTTGGAAGGAGACGACTGGGATGACCTTTGGGAAATACATTTTTCGAGATTGGTTTCAACCATCTTATTCAATATAAATGTCTGTATTACATATACCTTACTCCGGCCAGATTGGCTAGGATATTTCCCTCCTAGTCGTCCGGCCGTTGGTGATGTACCGCACCCAGGGCAGATATTTTTTTCACCTTTTTTGGGACTGTGCGGCCATACAGAAGTTTTGGTTGGAGGTAACTGAATGCATAGAGGAAGTTACTACACTCAATGTCAGACCATCTGTTGAGGTGTGCCTCCTGGGACTAGTTGATGCCTTGGCTCCTAAGAGAGTAACACGCACCCTTTTGACAATACTTCTATTACGCTAGAAAGATGATAGTCCTCTCTTGGAAAATACCTACACCTCCTGATGCTCAGGCCTGGAAGACACTTATCAATAGAGCCCTACTTCTATATAGAGCCACATATACTAGCAGGGGAATACCCAACACATTTGAGAAGGTGTGGGGAGGGTGGACGAACAGTGTATCTACACTTCTACAGTGTCTAACTAATTGGATATGGTAGATAGCTCCTAGTAGTTGCAATGTCTTAAACATAGAAAGTTGATAATGTTATTGTGGGGTGTGGTTTTGAGACTCCCTAGATGAACGTTGGTACCTTAGGTACTGAATTTGCTGTCTATTGATCGATTTTGATTGGATCCATTCAATACGATTAGATCTGAGAGCCAATTCAAATCACAGTACACGCATGTACCCCTGGGATAAATGTGATACAGAAGTTGTGCCAGTGTAAATGCATAGTAGCCTTGGAGCTATACTATTGGCTTAGTACTGGAGTGTTGTATGTCAGTTGTGTTGTGCATCGCCTGGAATCGGGTTGATCTCAAATGTAGTCTGTGTTTGTTTGTTTTTTTTTTTTTGTTTCCCTTGTATTGTTACAAAAATGCAAATAAAAAGTATTTTTCCCCCCCAAAAAACCCAGAAGGAATGATTATGTACTACTTCAATCACAAATTAAATAAGTTTATTCTTAGCATAAAGTAAATCTGTCATAGGGTCACATAGAAGCTCTAGTACTGATCTGTGATTCGGCCCACTAGAAAGCTATGACTTCTCTAAAAACATTGCCACATAAGTAAGGACACTAGCCCCCGTTACACTGTGACAGTGCTGCGGTCTGATTGCTTAGATATCAAGCACTCAATTGTGGGGTGGAGAAAGCAGACAGGCACAATTGCCTCCTATATGGAAGGTCAGTGTATTAGACAGGTAGGTAGGCAGGTGCAGTAAAGATGCTCTATGGCACTGAAGAACAGGACTGGCCCAAGACATTTTGCTCCAAGAAGGAAATGCTGCCCCCCCTCCCAAAAAAAAAATCACGCCCACCAAAAGGCCCCAACATCCATTATTTTATATCATTATAATTAAAACAAAAATTCAATTTATCAGGAAGTCAGATTTACATGCAGCAGCACCTTGTCTATATGCAAAATTATATCAAAAACCATTATGTTCAATTCCAAGGGGTGAGCTAGGGCAGTATAGGGGTGGGCTGGGGCTGTACAGTGGCAGACTAGGGCAGTATAGGGGCAGGCTATGACTGTATAGGGGCAGGCTATGGCAATATAGGGGCAGGCTAGGGTAGTATATGGACAGGCTAGGGTAGTATAGGGGCAGGCTAGGGTAGTATAGGGGCAGGCTAGGGTAGTATAGGGACAGGCTAGGGTAGTATATGGACAGGCTAGGGTAGTATAGCGGCAGGCTAGGGTAGTATAGGGACAGGCTAGGGTAGTATATGGACAGGCTAGGGTAGTATAGGGGCAGGCTAGGGCAGTATAGGGACAGGCTAGGGTAGTATATGGACAGGCTAGGGTAGTATATAGACAGGCTAGGGTAGGGTATCGGACGGGGATATGTCAGTATCGGACGGGGATATGACGGGATCAGACGGTGACATGTCGGGGTCGGGTGGGGATATGACGGGATCGAGTGGGGAACCTTAACTTGT
>BLSH010018949.1:1417814-1435072 GCA_018402905.1 Glandirana rugosa | reverse complement strand
ATCCCAATTTGCAGCTACTATATTAGGCTCACAACAGGGCCTTACCCTGGGGCTGACTGCACTACCTATCTGCTTCTATATAAAGGCTCAACTGCCCAATTTAAATTTTTATATTATGCTGTTTACATCAGCCGAGGAAAGAATAAGGATTTTAACTCTTTCAAAGCTAACCCTAGCTTGAGCCTGTAGCTTTCATACCAGTGTACTGTTCATATCTTCTGTAATTACATTGGCAAAGCAAGGCTTTAAATAAGATTTTAGTTGTTTCCATGGATAAGCAGTGAATTTGGTTGCCATATCTCTCTAGGGGCTCAGATAATACTGAACTGGCATTTGGAAGAAGACATTGTGCATAGGACATTTTATTTTTGTGTTGAATTATAATGCCACAAGGTCTCTTGTGTTCTCTGTTGTGGGAGTTATTTTAGGCTTACCAGCCAAGAGAAGGAACAAAGAAGGAAGAAGAGTTAGTACTTGCAGTGGCTTTACAGACACCCAAAATGTGCTCACAGATGCTCAGAAGAGGGGGTCACTAATAATAAAAGAACCCTCATCTACTTTGTAGTGCTTGCTCTTACTATATGGTATGCTGTAAGTGAGGTTATTAGGCTGTGACGGGTCCACATTATGCATTACTTCAAGAAGGGCTGGCTCACAGTCTGAGCTTGAATTCATCCCAAAGGTGTTCAATCGGGTTGAGGTCAGGACTCTGTTCAGGCCATTCAAGTTCCTCCACCCCAAACTCGCTCATCCATTTTTTAAGGACCTTGCTTTGTGCACCGGTGCACAGTCATGTTGGAACAGGAAGGGGCCATCCCCAAACTGTTCCCACAAAGTTGGGAGCATGAAATTGTCCAAAATGTCTTGGTATGCTGACGCCTTAACTCGGGTGAGGTAGACCTGCTTGTCTGGCATTGCGCTTTTTATCTGATTGGAATTCCATATCGTTTTTATTCTACATACTTCATGTAAGTGCAATACTTTTTAATAAATCGTCACTGGTTTACAGTATTACACTATGTGGGCATCTATATATTCTCACTGAGGTACACTGTGACTGCTTCTGGAGGCCATATTCTGGAGTTGGTGTCCCTCTCATCGGTGCCCTATAAAACACCGGACATACTATCATCTGTGGAAGTACCATCTGTGGGAAGATCGATGTCTATCCAGACTTCCTAGGACGTGGTCTGTCCTTGGTGCCACTAATTAGTTTCAAGCATGCTGTATCATGTATTCTGGTAAGAGTACCTTATCCTAATATGGTGATGGTGTAAGGTGCACGTGGGTGCTTCATGAAGAATTAAAGGCCATCTATATACACATTTAAACACGTGGTGGAAGACATTCTTCAAATTTCTTTATATTTAATCATATGCATATATGGATTTATGTACTGAGGACACTTTATATTGTCTATTATGGACTTAATACCATTCACAAATTTTAGCGCTACACATTTTTGATTAACATTATGTTTACAATTTAGGGAAGTTGTGGTGGTAGCTGCTTAAAACTACTTTTTTTCACTTAAGATAGGTTAGCGCAATACTTTTATTCTTTTTTCTGCCAACTCAATATTAAACTTGAGCTGGACCTGCACTTGAGGCACCCTTTATTGAGTAAGTTGACCACCCATTGAGATCTAATAAGTTGACCAACCATTGACATCTAGTAAGTTGATCAACCATTGACATATAGTAAGTTGATCACTCATTGAATTGTAGTAAGTTGACCACCCATTGAATAGAGAGTTGACTCATGCATTTGTTATGCTCCTATTGTTCGAGCTATACTTTGAATGTGCCACAGGGCTATTTGTTCCTTTCCTTCCTTGCACCTCTTGCCTTTATGAAAGTAACCTGTTTGTAAGTCAGACCTCAAACAGTAAATCTGAATTAAGTTCTGGTATCAAGTTTGAGTTTTGTTATCCAATTCCATTACAGAGCATTTTTCCTGGCCTAAACCCGATTCCCTATAACTGGTTTTCAGCTCCGATCGGTTTATAGGAAGGACAAGCTCACAATCGTTGCTAAACTGATCAGTTATTAAAGTGGAGGGGCTCAGAGTGGTACAAGCATCAATAAAATGGTCAGATCGCAATCACAAAACTGCCAGAGGTTTTTGAAGAGTTCTGCATTTTATAATAGGACAATTTGCATTGTCTGACTGATTCTCCCCTTCACAGCCAGCCTTGAAGGTGGCAGCTGGGCAAATGGCTCTAGGGATTGCTTGTACAAAGCTGCTTGGCACGGTAACATTCTTGTTCATAGTCTGAGCTATGAGTCTTTTTTACCATAGTGCATGCCAAGATAGATCATTTACCATTTAGATAGCTGGAAAGTGTACATGGCACAGCTTGGGCATACAAGGAAAGAAAAGCAATGGATCTCATAAGAGAAAAAACTGTGATCCTGTTGCAAACGGTCACATTGTCCCTTTACCTTTCTAACTTATGTTCACGTGATAAAAGGGAGAATTTAATTAGTTGCTGTGGGTGACACAGAAAGTTCTTTTTCCACTTTATGTCATACAAGAATTCATACTGTATATCTTTGGAAATGATGTGGTCTGCCCACACCCTACCTTACAGGGCAATGGATAAATAACCATTCACCAATCTGCTGCTTTTAGACGTACTGCTGTAGAAAAGTGGTTAAAGTTTTCCTTCAAAGCTGAAGTTTAGCTATCCATATTTGTTGCATAGTTACATTGTTCCAGCTTATGCCAATGCATTGCATATGCTATACCTGTGGGAACCCCATGGAAGCTAACGGGCACCAATACTACACTGATTGTCCCATGCTGAGTGGCTGCCCTGCCTCTTAGTAAACACAGGAGTTTGGCATTGACGCCTTTCAGAGAACGCTTTGCATTTTCCCAGTGAATTCAAAGCATTTTCTGATTGGATGTGGTGGAGATCCTAAAGTCACCACCACACTCTCCACCTCGTTCAATCAGAGAATGCAAAGTGCTCCCTAAAGGGGCACCCAGAAGCTAGCAGCAATCACTGTAGTAGTGGCACCTATTTATGTGATTTCCCGCTTCTGACTGGATCCCACAGGTATGGCACACTTATGCTTAGATTGGGTCAAGCTGGACCAATGCAACAATGTAAATATATGCATACCTAAACTTCAGCTATAAGCTTTTTTCTCATTCATTACTGTAAACCATATAGCTATATGCTTTTCTTTAGTCCTGCTCCAGAAACCTTCACTGAGACTGTAGGCCCGCACAACCTTTGCACGATAAAAAGTCCCAGCAAGGCCCTGCACCTACCTTACATGCACATGGTTTTGGTCATTCCGAATGCAGGGTCTGTACAAAACTGAATGTCTGAGTTCATCATGACATCTGCTTATTTCATTTTTCATTATGTGCCAAGTTTAAATTGACCATGTTGAACCTGCACTGTAATTTATGGGTTCACTTTATAGGTGGCCTAAAATAGGCAGGCTGTAATAATCCCCTTCTCTGAGCTCCCCCACATCCCCAGTCCATTACTGGAGACCTGAGAAATGCCTGGGACTTCCAGGTATAGTGCTTTCCTTGATTATTTCAGGCACATTGATGTAACATGGGTGCAAGGAGAAAATATATGAGCCCTATACAGGTAGCTACTCTTACAAAGTCATACCTTACGCAGGTATCTCAGAGAGCTCTGGCAGTAAATCAGCTTCCACAAAGTCAAACCTTGTGCAGGGATCTCAAGGAGCTCTGGAAGCAAATCAGCTCTCATAAAGTCAAACTTTGTGCAGGGATCTCTGGAGGCAAATCAACTTTCATAAAGTCAAACCTTGTGCAGGGATCTCAAGGAGCTGTAGAGGCAAATCATCTTTCATAAAATCAAACCTTTTGCAGAGATCTCAAGGTGTTATGGAGGCAAATCAGCTTTCACAAAGCCAAACCTTGCACTGGGAGCTCTGGAGGCAACGCCACTTTCACAAAATCAAACGTTGTGCAGGAATCTCAAGGTGTTCTGGAAGCGAATCAACTTTCATAAAGTCAAACTTTGCAAACTTTGCACAGGGATCTCAGGGAGTTTTGGAGGAAACTCAGTTTTCACAAAGTCAAACATTGTGCAGGGATCTCAGGGAGCTCTGGAGGCAAATTAGCTTTCATAAAGTTATACCTAGCACAGGTATCTCAGGAAGCTCTGGCGGTAAATCAGCTTTCATAAAGTCAAAGCTTGTACAGGAATCTCAGGGAGCTCTGGAGACAAATCAACTCTCATAAAATCAAACTTTGTGCAGAGATCTCAAGGTGTTCTAGAGGCAAACCAGCTTTCATAAAGTCAAACATTGCACAAAGATCTTAGGGAGCTCTGGGGACAATTCAGCTGTCACAAGGTCAAATGTTGTACAGGAATCTCAGGGAGCTCTGGAGGCAAATTAGCTATCATAAAGTCAACCTTGCACATGGATAACAAGGAGCTCTGGAGGCAAATCAGCTTTCATAAGGTCAAACCTTGCTTACAGATTCCAAGGTGTTCTGGAGGCAAAACAGCTTTCATAAAGTCAAATATTGCACAGAGATCTCAGAGTGTTCTGGAAGTAAATCAGCTATCATAAAGTCAAACCTTGCACATAGAGCTCAAACTTTGTGCAGGAATCTCAAGGAGCTCTAGGGGCAAATCAGCCTTCACAAAGTCAAACTTTGCGCAAATATCTCAGGGAGCTCTAGAGGCAAATTAGCTTTCGTAAAGTCAAACCTTGTGAAGGATCTCAAAGAGGTCTGGAAGCAAATCAACTTTCATACAGTCAAACCCTGTGCAGGGATCTCAAGAAACCCCGGAAGCAAATCAGCTTTCAAAAAGTCATACCTTGAGCAGGGATTTTGAGATCTAGAGGCAAGATAAGATTTTGTAAAGTCAAAACCTTGCACAGAGATTATTGGACTGGAATCTCAGGGAGTTTTGGAGGCAAGTCAGCTTTTATAAAGGAAAATCTTGCACAGGGATCTCAAGGAGCTCCAGAGGCAAATCGGTGCTGCAGGGGAACATGAGGTGGTTAAAGCCGGCCTACAGTGCCTCCTACAAAGAAAACTTGTTACTTTGCTTAATATGGTCAAAACAAAGGTATATTTTTGTAAAAATCATTAGAGTGGTTAGGATAAGGTGAAATGTGCTATTTATAGTGTTAGATGAACAATAATTTCCATGATTATATCATATTGGGGTTTTTTTTATGTGACTGGTACCTCAGCAGGTGATCAATAACGGTATACAGAAATAGTCTAAACTCAAAGCAAAATAAACCACACATGGATGAGGGATGTGAAAGAGTAAACCACAAACTTAATAGCGTACAATCCTGCTGTTACTTCTGAGACTACACTGTGGGCAACAAAGGCACAAAGGCTCAGGGTCTACAGTCCCAATATATGGATTGCTCTTAACTCTCATCCATAAAACAGAAATGCCTGATTACTAGGCACCATGAAGAGGTCCTTTGTGTAACTGCATGACTTCAACCAAAAAGCAGCAGGGAAAATCAGAACACATGTCAGATTTTAAAGTGCTACTAAACCCAGGACCCTGCATTCACAATATCTGGTCTCCCACAAAAGAGAACATGGAAATGCAATTATTTTAGTAAATATAAATTGCTAAATACATTTTCTGATTAGAACTATATAGCAGTCTTATGACTTCTATCAGTGTCAGGTTAACGCTTGTAGGAGGAGTTTTCATTCTCCTCTGACTGTCCTATGAGGCTGCAAGGCCCCTGACCCTCTGTCTGGACAGTGCTGATTGGTCCTGTGCTGATCACATGCACCCTCCCAAGACAAAAAAATCTATAGTAATACAGACCAAACTGAGCATGTGCAGAATGACTCCAAAGGCTATGTCTTATCAGGAGATGGATTGGGGACTGTGGAAGAAGGGGAAGATTAGAGAAGTCAGGTACAAACAGCCTTTTTACACAATGCAGAGAATTGCTTTACTGCATATACCGACTGATTTTACTGTTGCGGGTTTAGTAATACTAGTAATGGCGGTGATCTGTGATTTTTAGCAGGACTGCGATATTGTGGAGGACAGATCGGACACTTTTTTGGGACCAATGACATTTATACAGCGATCAGAGCTAAAAATAGCCACTGATTACTTTATAAATGGCAAGGAAGGGGTTAACACTAAGGGGGCGATCAAGGGGTTAAGTGTTCCCTAGGTAGGTGTTTCTAACGGTGTGGGGACTGTAGTGACTGGGGGGGAGAGAGAAAGCTGCTCCCAATCACTGGGAACAGCAGATCTCTCTCCACTTCCCTGTCAGAATGGAGATCTGTTTGTTTACAGGAACGGATCCCCGTTCTGGCTCTGTGAGGAGCGATCGCGGATGGCCAGTGGTCATCATGCCTGCTGGCCACGTGCATCGGCTCCAGAGACGTGCAGCGGGTGTGTGCGCGCCTACTACAGTCTCTAAGTAGACAGCTACAGTGTCCTCCTTATCAACCGATGATATCACTGGTTGTTAGGAAGCTGGCAGCTGGACGGTTGTAATGGTGCACAATGAAGACCTGCAGCTTTGTGCAATTAGAGGGCAGGTTCATCCACCTGCTGATTTGTATACAATTTTTGAGCAATTTTTAGGCATTTTGCCAAGGCACTCCTGAAGAAACCTCAAGGCTCCCCTGGGTAACTGGGCATCCTAGTTGAAAAAGGCTGCAATAGCTGAAATACATTTTAACTCAAAATATGTGTAGCAGACATCTTCCTTCTTAGTCCCTGTCTGCATGTATTAGTACAGACTCAATAAGGCTCAATGTAAACAAAGCAGAATGTGCAACTGAATGTTTTGAGAATTACACAAATATTAATTTTCACAAAGTCTGCTGTCTCTGTTTTTATGATGCTTCAGAGCACCCAAGAAAGTCCTGCAAGCGCCAGGACCATCTACAGTTGATTCAGCAGCAGGTTCAGGGCACCACCAGTGCAGAGCTTGCTCAGGAATGGCAGCAGGCAGGTGTGAGTGCGTCTGCAGGCACAGTGAGGCGAAGACCTTTGGAGGATGGCCTGGTGTCAGGAAGGGCAGCAAATAAGCCACTTCTCCCCAGGAAAAACATCAGGGACAGACTGATATTCTGCAAAAGGTACAGGGATTGGACTGTTGAGAACTGGGGTAAAGTCATTTTCTCTGATAAATCCTCTTTCTGATTGTTTGGGGCATTCGGAAATAAATTTGCCCGAAGAAAAGGTGAGCACTACTGTCAGTCATGTGTCATGCCAACAGTAAAGAACCCTGAGACCATTCATGTGTGGCGTTTCTCCTCAGCCAAGGGAGTGGGCTCACAGCCATGAATAAAGAATGGTACAAAAACATCCTCTGAGAGCAACTTCTCTCAACCATCCAAGAACAGTTTGGTGAGGAACAATGCCTTTTCCAGCATGATGGAGCACCTTGCCATAAGGAAAAAGTGATAACTAAGGGGTTGATCTACTAAAGCTGGAGAGTGCAAAAACCGGTGCTGCCTTGCATGCCAGCCAATCAGCTTCTAACCTCAGCTTGTTCAATCAAGCTTTGACAATAAAACCTTGAAGCTGATTGGTTTCTGTGTGGAGCTGCACCAAATTTTGCACTTTCAAGCTTTAGTAAATCAACCCCTAAGTGTCTTGGGAACAAAACAGCAAAATGTTGCGTCCATGGCCAGAAAACTCCCCAGACCTTAATTCCATTGAGAACTTGTGGTCAATCCTCAAGAGACAGGTGAACATTTCCCCCTACACACACACACACACACACAAACACACACACACACACAAATTCTGACAAACTCCAAGCATTGATTATGCAAGAATGGACTGCCATCAGTCAGGATGTGGCCCAGAAGTTGACTGACAGCATGCCAGGGCGAATTGCAGAGGTCTTGAAAAAAGAAGGGTCAACGCTGCAAATATTGACTCTTTGCATAAACTTAATGTAATTGTCAATAAAAGCCTTTGACACTTATGGAATGCTTGTAATTATACTTCAGGACATCATAGTAACATCTGACAAAAAGATCTAAAATCTGAGGCAGCAGACTTTGTGAAAATTAATAATTGTGCCATTCTCAAAACTTTTGGCCACAGCTGTACACTGGCTGGAGCCTGCCTGTAGTGGAGGCTGTAATAGCACAGAAAAAGAAATATCAGAGGTACGATGTTGTGTTTGCAAAGTTGGTTCCTATCCTGTGATATATTAAAAGTAACTGTTTTCAAAGTACCATTATGCTTTAGGAATGTTTTAATTGATTGCATTTTGCATCTGCCTACAGTTTTGCTTTAAGTATAGCTCTTCTCATGAATGCTCCAATACAAAAGAAAGCCACTTCCATTATTCTGGCTTTTCACGATGTTTGTTTGTACATCTCAAGGGTGATTGTTAGAGAAAATTGTCATTTTCATAGAAAAAAAAAAAAAAAAAGCATTTAGATGTATTGAGCTATAGATGGACGGTGTTATGTAAACTGTCAAGGTTGTGAACAGTCATTGTTAAATGTACAGAAAAGCACCTTAGAAACCCTATTTTATACTAATATATATGTGCTGAGATTTTTCTCTATTTTATAGAGCACACAGAAGCATGAACACCACTGCCTCTTCTCAAGGGAGCTTAAGGTGGACCTTGCACAAATCTGTAAAGTCTACTTTTGTAGCACCCTCCACTATTCAATTAAAATGTAAAGGTAATTTTTATTAAAGTGTTTGTTACCCCAGAATTACATTACTGATATGTGCCTGCTGCCCCATGTACTTGAATGAGAGTGTATCCTGTTCTCTTTGTATTGCTTTCTTTTGTTGGTTGCTCCATGTAGAAGTCTTCCTTAATATTGCCATATAGGAAAGCAGATTTAATGTCTAGGTGTTTTACTTGCATGCCCTTCCCGGCTAAGAAGCGCTCTGATGGTGGAGTGTTTTACAATGGGAGCGAATGTTTCATCATAATCTTCACCAAATTTCTAGGAGTAACCCTTGGCAACTAGTCTGGCTTAGTATTTTTGGATATTCCCTTCTGCGTCCAGCTTTACTTTGAAAGTCCACTTACTTCCTATAGTTTTGCGGTTAGGAGGGAGCTCTGTGCGTGTCCAGGTTTTATTTTGCTGAAGTGACTTTAATTCTTCTTCTGCTGCCTTCCTCCATTTATTGGCTTCACATTTGTCAGTTTTTCTATGTCTTCCCAGGATGGTTGGTTCAAGTATGCTGTGTGTTTTGACAGTGTATTACAGCTCGCGGGGTGGTATCCCCTTTGTAGTCCGAGTGGATCTTCTTATTTCAGGTAGTTCAGCAGGATCTGGTGGGGAACTTGATTAGGCAATGTGAGTTCCACCTCTTGTTCTGACTCCTGCCCAGGTTTGCTTTGGTCAACCTTTTCTTCTGCTTTGCTGGTCATATTCATTTCACAGCTTTCAGGGATCAGTGTTTCTGGTGATGGGCTCTCATCAAAATAAACACTATGGCTTATTGTCACTTTGTCAGTCTTTGTTTGTAGGATTCTGTAACCCTTAGTTTGCTCGCTGTAGCCTACTAGAATGCCCTCTATGCCTCTGTTCTCCAGCTTGGATCGCTTCTCATTTGGAATATAGGCATATGCTTTACATGCAAACACTCTGATGGACACTATGCTGGACCTTGATTGATGCCACATTTCAAATGGAGTACTTTTATCGGCTCCTGAGGGTAGTCTGTTCTGTAGGTAGGTTGCAGTGATGACTGCTTCTCACCAGTACCTGTGAGGTAGGTTGACATCCAACAACATACATCTGGCCATTTCTATAAGAGTGTGATTTTTCCATTCTGCTACACCGTTTTGTTCAGGAGTGTATGGTGTGGTTGTCTGGTGTACTGTTCCTTGTCTCTTCAGGTATGAGACCACTTTTTTGCTTATATATTCACCCCCATTGTCGGTGTGTGTTATTCCTGGTTTCTGTTGGAATTGGTTGCTACGCACTCTTGACGTTTCTCTGATGTTTCATTAGTGTGTTTCATCAAATAAGCAGTTATGTACCTGGAATAATCATCAATGAAAGTCAGTAGATATGTGTTCCCACCTGACGGGAGTTTTCATTGGACTGAATACGTTACTGTGTATGAGCTGCAGGGGGTGGGTGGTTTTTCTTTGAGAGGCCTGTAGAAGAAGAGCACATGTGGCTTTTGCTGTAATACAGAACTTGAATTTCATGAGCACTTTACAAGGCACTATTGTCAAATCTTCTGATAAGCCTCCCTTTATAATGTCCTGTATAGCTGCTGGATTTCTGTGCCCCAGCCCCTGTGCCATAAGTGAATACATTTGCTGTGTGGGTCATTAGAGACTATATTGGCTTGTAGGTCTGTGGTGATGAGCTTGTATAGATGATCATCCAGTTTTCCTTTTGCGAGGAATCTCATATTATTGTGAATTGTGCATTCATCACCCTGTGAGACCGTTGTTTGCAAGACTTTTCACTGATAAAATGCTGCCTTCTTGTTCTGGAACATACAGCACTTTCTTTACAAGGATACTGTGCTTACCTACTTGTGGTGTAATGCAGTTTAGGAACCCCTGACCATTACCTTCTGCAGTGATGCTTTTCCTGTTTGCTAGGAAAACTTTGTCTTTTGCACTGTAATCAATGTTTGTGAAGAAGGTCTCATCGCTAGTCATGTGGTTTGTCACACCTGAGTCTATGCACCGGCCACGTGGTTTGCCGCTCTGTGTCACTTTAAAGGTGCCACTCCATGATGTGTCTGCATTTTCATTTGTAGTTGCTTTGACTCTTTCTTTTGTGGATAGGGCTAGCTTTTGCTGCTTGGCTTTCCAGATAGAACAGTCCTTTTTTAAGTAACCAGTCCTTTTACAGCAAAAACAAGCTCTGCTTTCTTTGTTGTGCTTTGTACCATTGTACATCTTAAGAGCTATGTCATCACGGTGCTTATTTTCTTTCCTTCTGTCATATTCATCAATTAATTTGCCTTTGACATATTTTAGCATTAGCTCCTGCTTGGGTCTGGTTTCTAAAGCGTTAATAAGAGCAGTATGTCTCTGGAAGGCTGCAGAGGAGCAGGGCAACATTATGGTTATCTTTGATGTCCTCTCTGATCACCTCTATGATTACTAGCATAGCTTTCACGTGGTCATACATTTGCTGGCCTTCTTCCAGCCTCATCATACAGCTTTCTTAGCAGAAACAGCTTGCTGTTTGGGCTTGAATGCACATGCAGTTTTTGTAATAGACAAGTCCACATACCTTTGGCCATTTTCTCTGTTCTTATGTGGATAAGCTGGTCATCTTCCACTAGCAAGCTTATAGTTGCTTTTTCTTGCCTGTCTTTTCTGTCCCAAGTCTCCTTCTCTCCATTTGTGGGTCTGCCTGTATTCAGCACTCGCCACACGTCGTCCTTGCTGAGAAGCATTTCTAGCTTGAACGTTCACAGCTGGTAATTGCCATTGTTCAGCTTTGTGATTGCAAACTTCACATCTGAACCGCTTGCCATCTTTCAGCAGCTTGTATACAGTACACACTGACTTGTAGTATTCTCTCCAGTGCCTGGGCTTATAACCTGTTGGTTGAGTATTAATATAATGCACTGGAAGCCTCTTGAATACAGGAAACAACTTTACTTTCATGAAGAATAGCAGAACATATCTTAACAGCATGGAACCAAGAACACAGCAGAACACTGTGCAAAGCAGTTCCTCTCATTGCATCATGCAATAGATTTACATGCACATTACACTATAACACGACAGCGCCGCCTGCTGCATAGACAGGTTTAATGCATATATATAGTCACAGTACATCAGCAATGTGCTGTTGTTCTTCCAACACCTTTGTGTGAAATCCTTGGTGTTCCTGCCAGTCCCTCTGCTTTCCTATTAAAAACTGACCACACTAAACAGGAGAACACACCATGGTCAGTTATCTAGCTGTCCTGGGAACTGAGCCTGCTCTCCTCCAATGATCAGACTTGTCCTGACATACCTCCCCTGCACAACATTCACTGCGAAACTCAGTGTGCTGCTTCTCCTCCCCCAGCTCTTATGCAGCTGAGAACAGAGGAAATGTGATCACTTACAAAAATTGTAAAAAATATTTTGCCTTTCATTTCAATTTTAAACTGAATGGATTGTTTTACAAGGTGATCGTTTACAATCCCTCTAACATTAAACTGCTAATTCAACAAATGCATATGTTATATCAATTTTAACAAACGTGAAGTTACTTTTTTTTAAAAAATACTTGTTTTCATATTATATATTGTAAGGCTCGGTTCACACTTCCGCGACCTGAAAATCAGACGAATTACAGTGTGACTTTGCGAAGCGACTTCGGCACAACTTTGAAGCAACTTCAGGGTATGCCTGTGTAATCTTCCTGTAATGTCGGACCCAAATCACGTCAATTAAGATTAGGATCCGACTTGGAGGCAACTCTCATTAAAGTCTGTGGGCACAAGTTTGATAGAAGTCGCCTTGAAGTAGTACAGGAGCCTTTTCTAAAGCTGGAGCAACTTCAGTAGTACTAATTAAGACAGCTCTCATTAACTAAAATGGGATTTCACATGTCACGTGACTTGGGGTCTCACAAGTCGGATCCCAAGTCGCGGCAGTGTGAACAGAGCCTCTGGGGAAGAGGCTCAACTGATATTGGCAGCGTTAAACCATGCATGAGACAAGCACACCCAGGAACCCACAGCAGAAGGAGATCTAATCCTGAGCATCAGTCAGCATATATACACATATACTGTATAAAGGCCTGTGGATAGCGGAGTCTAAGGATGAGGTCTGGCTACTAGGTAAGATGTAAATATATATACTGTGGAGGGAGTGAGAGATGGTTGACACCATCAACAGCATCCAATCAGTTTGCATGCTGACAAGAAGAAGCATGCCAACCCGGGCTCAGAGGAAGTCAGTTGAACAATGCTGGCCATCAGACTAACGACATCTAGTGGCAAGAAAAAAGTATTACACATTAAATATCTGGATGGAAGTGAAATATTGCAGTAAGAGCTGGTTTTCCTTTTTTTTTTTTGTGCTGAGGTTCTGCTTTAGTGTAAGGATCGTTAGTTGAGTGGCTTGGATAGTGTTTTATAATACTTGTGTAAGCTGTCTTTCTAGTAGGGTTTCAGAAAAAAATGAGGGGTGAGGTAAGGCTATAACATCATGACTGTGCCTTGGCTATGCCCATATTATAATTAATAAATGTGGCAGTGTTAGCACATAAATGATCAAAGATGGCTGTATTAGTACAGTTACACAGTTGTTCTTTTTATTTCTAAAGCTCCTCTCCATATAGTAGTACAACCTTTCTCAACCTTTTTAGCATGGAGGAACCCTTCACATACCTTTTCGGCCTCACAGAACCCCAACTTGTTAGCATGGGAAACAGATCATCCCCTATGGGTCACTGGGGAAATTACAAGGCTTTAGCATCTTCACAGTCACATTTATTTCACATAGGTTAGCAACATTTTCAGGCCAGGGGCCATATAACATTGCAGATCCCCACAAACACGCCAAAGTACTACGTCTTCTTTTTAGCCAGTGACATCAATTCATCGGTATCCCTACCTGTCCCGGGAGTAGACTATAAAGTAATTTTTAGAAAGTAGCACAGAACACTGACTGACTTCACCAACTTGTTATCGAACACCACACTGTACCTTTAACCTTGTCCAGCCCGAAGACACAGATAGAAGCCACCACATTTAGATCCGTAAGGGCTTGAACAGAAGTGGTTACAGGCTTAGTTCCCTGGAGGGTTCTGCCCTGCAGCGGGTCCTAAGATGGAGACCTCAACTGCTCATGAAGTGCCAAGTGCCGGGCAGCTTTACCTACAAGACATTCATTGTTAGCCACCACTTACCACCACTTTTTCTCCCCAGATGGCTGATTCTCCTTATTACACTCCACTCCATAACCTCAAGGATTAACTGTACACTCCTTACTGTAGAAGCCAGAGGGTTAACCATGAGTGTTACTCACTATTCCCCAATGCTTCAGATACAACATGAACAGGGGTGTAGCTATAAGGGTCTCAATTGTCACCCGGCCCCATGCTCCAGGGGGCCCATGTGGCTCCCCTGTGCCAAAATCCATAGTACCCAGCACAATGCAAGGGAGCATAGGAGGGGTGGGACAGGAGATGGAGAGAGAGATATGATGGTGTGGTGGTGCGGGAGGGGAGCAGACAGCAGCCCCCCTGTGCCCACTGGACAGTGACAGCGTGGCGGGAGCAGGCATGAGCCAGACTGGTATGTTCATTGTAACCCCATGCCATGTCCCTGAGCCTGCTTTGCCCTTCTGTCCCTGAGCCATATACCAATCAGTGGAAGGGGGGAAGAGGACCTGTCATGGGGGAGGGGATTGGAGATTGGTAACCATGCCCCCTGTCACTGAGCCTGATCCGCCCTCCCATCCCTGAACCTTTCATTGGCCAGTGGGAGGGGTAAAGAGGACCTGTCATTGGCGAAGGGATTAGAGATTGGTAACTCCACCCCCATCACTGAGCCAGCCCTGCCTTCCTGTTCCTGAGCCATACACCAGTCAGTGGGAGGGGGCAGAGGACTTGTCATGTGGGAAGGGGATCCAGAGAAGGCTGAACTAAAAGTCCCAGAAGAGGGGGAGGGGCAGAGGAGCCCATGAGGATCAACAAAGTATTAATTACACCCGACAACCTACTATGACTGACCTAGGTCCTGCTGCCCCTAGATAAATAATATGCAGTGCGGGTACAAGGTCATCTAGCGCCCAAAGCAAATATTTCAAATGGCGACCCCCTCCCCAAAATGTATGAGCATTTGGTGTCAGCAAGAATCCCCTCCCCTGCAAAAAAAATGTGAGCACTAATCTTCACAATTACCCCCAAGCATAAACTTCCTTTGCAAGCCAAAATTCTCCCCAAACAAAAATTCACCTTCTTTCAGCTTGTAGGTAGTCACTCTCTATGCAGCGCTCCCCCCCCCCCCACCTCACATGATACCACAGTGCCAGGGCAACCATCCCTCCTGCCCACCCCTTGTCCCGGCCCTGCATATATACAAGAGATTTACACTAAAGTGTTGTTGTGGGGTTACCTTAATAAATGTATTCAATGCAAACCCTTTTGTTATGATATACAGAAAAAGCAAACCACTAAAAATAGCTTGATTTCTTGTATGAGATAGCTTCAAATTGTTGTCCTGCTGTGATGTTTTCTATAACTTATTTATAGGGATGAGCTATTAAGGGTCTGCTATGTATTTTGAGGGAACTTTACAGGGATCTGTGTGTGTTTGTTTTTTTTTTTGTCAGAAAAAGAAACCAGCAGGGAAATGTAATTTGCCAGCCATTTAAACCCCTTTTTTCCCTTTGTAAATGTAACTGATCTAAAAAAACCGAATAGAATTTCTAAAGAACTTTTTTATTGCATTGGTACATGTTTCCCAAAGCAATGTTCCCATCCTCTTATCTGACCACCCTTTGTCTAATAGTCCCCAAAAATGGCTTTTTTGATTTGACAGGATCAACATCTGCACAAACTGAACCCAGGGCAGTTTGGCTCATCTCTACGTACATGTTTGGATACTCATCTACCATTTTTTCAAAACTGCCTTGTCCTCCTTTCCTGTATGTTGCTGACCATGTTGCATTGTTATGTCAACCAAGTCACCAAAGTTTTGATTGTGATTGCCACAGTCATCTAGAAAATGTGCATATTAATACATTAAATGCAAGAATAATGGTAGTAATACTTTTGGGGCAGAATTTGTAAAGCCACTATGGCGCTGCCACACTGCACCACCAATGCTCTGTTTACTGTGTGTGTTCTAAGACTGTATGTAGTCTATCTGCGTTGTTTATCTGCATGTTCTCTGACTGTGCATGCTCTCTTTGGAAGATCTGTCTGTTGTGCATATGTTAATGTTATGTGTGTAGCGCTACCCCCACAACAGCTGTTGTATTTTTGTGTCCCTCTTTGCAAACACAGCCAGCAGCAGGAATTTTCAGACATTCACTTAGTTGCCAAAAACAGTCCAGGGTGTTCTGCTTTGTTCCTTCCTTCTGGCTCCTTCTGCCTGGAGGAAGAACCCCCCAGCACAGGGGTCCCCCCCCCCCCGGACCCTGGACTCCCACAAGGCCAGGTTCCCGACTACCTATGGGTTATCTTTCCAACATCTGGGCCATCCTCACCCAAGGATTGGAGGTGTCTCCATAAACATTCAAGCCTCATCTCTGTCTCTCCGCCCTCTCCAGGAGCTTCTAGAAGCTAGGGGGAGACAACAGATACTCAGCCTTTGGAGTGCTGCCAAACTAACGCTAAACATATCAACCCTGACTCCTCTGGCTACAAAGGAGCACAATTAAATTTACCTACTGTAAACAGGGGGTGCTACATGTGTGTAATACAGTGGGGGCATAGGATGGCAAGAAAGTGGGAGATTATTCAAAGGAGGACTGTGGAGTGCCACACAGAGGAGGATAGCAGAGGGAATGGTAGAGCATGAGTGCCAAGGATATAAAGCTGTGCAAGAACCTTCTATTGCTTCTTACAGTTTTAAAATATACATATACACTGTATAATATACACACACATATATACTGTGTATATATATATATATACATACAGTGGGTACGGAAAGTATTCAGACCCCCTTAAATTTTTCACTCTTTGTTATATTGCAGCCATTTGCTAAAACCATTTAAGTTAATTTTTTTCCCTCATTAATGTAGACACAGCACCCCATATTGACAGGAAAAACACAGAATAGTTGACATTTTTGCATATTTATTAAAAAAGAAAAACTGAAATATCACATGGTCCTAAGTAGAGTTGAGCGAAAACCTTGACGTTCAGGTTCTGCGGGTCCAAACAAACTTTGGGAAAAAGTCCGGGTTCGGCACCGAACGTTGCCCGAACGTTATCCCGGACCCCGAACCCCATTGAAGTCAATGGGGACCCGAACTTTTAGGCACAAAAATGGCTGTAACAAAGTCCTGGCAAGTGCTAGAGGGCTGCAAAAGGAAGTAAAATGGGGGTAAGAGTAGGGCAAGTGCCCTACAAAAAAATGGGGATAGGGAAAATAAATTAAAATCAAATAAACTAGGAGATGATTTTTGAACAATAATGTGTCACAGCTGCAGCTAGAACCTCTCCCTTTAGAACAAGGAGATGATTTTTGTACAATAATCTGTCCCTCTAAGCAGAAGCCTCTACCTAGTGCAGTCAGATCGCTCAAAGCAGCAAAGGGTTTCAAACAAACCTGGGCGTCTTGGACTTGCAGTTCCAAAAGCGAGTTGAGATGAATCCTG
>BLSH010018949.1:1362511-1388896 GCA_018402905.1 Glandirana rugosa | reverse complement strand
AAGAACTTGCATGAACGACATCATTAGAAAAATCTTTCAGGGTTTATTCTTCAAGACATAACATAAGACAAACTTACGTAGCAACATAATTGATGATGAGATTATGGTATGGCTTCAGATATCATTCAGGAGGAGGAAGGGTTCTGACAGGTGTTCACGTCACGTGTCCAAGAGTGTAGGCGTCCATTCCTTCATCTCTCTCTTCCTGTCCTTCCTAACTTGACATTACAAAGTCACTTCTTTTATACTGTTTGAAACCTTTAGGTCAGCTGTTCCAAAGCAACCTACACCTTACTTATATGGCTTTTGGTCTATAAGGAGACACACATGTGGTCATGTCTCCTCTAGCATTACTTCACATGAGTTTTGAAATAGAATTGCACATACAACACTTTCTCTGTCAGAAGCACATTGAAATAATATTCACATATATAACTAACTTTACATTTAATACATTTAATTTATACATATAATATATTTCAGAGCCCAATATTATTCAAAATAATATTATAAATTCATAATTTCCAACACTCAGCACTGCATCTCCATCTTCCACCAGACTCCCCTTGCTGGCATGGCCCCCCAATGGGGATTTGCTGAGGCCCCATAAATATTCATGGCAGCTACTCCTAACCCCAACCTTCTAATTCTAGAATGTTCTCCAAGCTTTGAGACACCAGGGGGAGGCACCAGTGAGCTGCCAGGATGAGTCACCCAGCCCTGAACTCTAGTGAATCCTGACCCAATTTAAGACTCACAGACTGTAACATGAGTCAGGTAAATTTTCCTACTCTGCCACTACCTACTAGTAGCACACACTAGAGGGTGCTATATGTTATAATCACATCAGGGTATACAGAATAAAAAAACTTTTCAGTATGCAGGCCCCATCATATATTTTCCAATATTCAAAGTCCTAAAAAAAATCAGTTTTATAGAGAGGCCCCTATTCCCCTTACATCCAGTAGTGCCCATCATAGCCTACCGTTATGTCCAGGAATGCCCATCAATGTCCCCCTTACATCCAGGAGAGTCACCTCTTACATGCAAGGGTAACCATCAGCATCCCCCCTTACATCCATGTGGGCCCATCAGCGTTCCCCCTTACATTTATGTATGTCCAGCAGAGTCCCCCCTTACATCCAGGAGTGCCCAGCCAAGTCCCCTTTTACATCAATGTGTGTACTACAGAGTCCCCCTTACCTTTACAGATACAGAGCAGAAGGAGCTGAAGTTGGGAGAAAGAGCCGGTCTGAACAGAGGAAGTCTGGTTCTCCTGTAAATGCTGGGAACGTAGAAACACATCATTGGTTGCTAGAATGCCAATCTATATTTTTTTGGTAAAAATAAAAAAAGAGGTAATACCTATCTGTTCTGTGCAACAATATTGCACAGAGAGCTCCCTTACCTTCTCTTCTGTCAGTCCTCTGCCTGCACTGTCAGCTTCTTCTTACTCCAGGTGCCTCCTTAGCAAGCCAGGTGCTACGGAGACACCTGTGTCGGCATGCTCCCGGGCCGGGCTATGTGTGACCAAAGGCACACACAGCTCCAGTAAGCCACACCCCCGCTCCCTTCTCACAAGTGTTTAACTGACACTAGCAGGAGCCTATGGCTTCACTGCCCTTATGGTCTCCTGTGAGACAAGGAAGCACTGGAGTGGTGACATGAAGCCAGGTAAGTGTTTAGGGATGGGGTGGGTTGGGGAGCTAGTGGTAAGCTTAGTCTGCATTAAGGTAAATATCCTTTAGACTTTAGAACCACTTTAGATATCCAAAACTCTAGCCATTTATTAGTTATGGATAGAGTGGAGACAGTTTAGAACTTTTGCTGTGCCTTTCATTTCCTGTCCAAGGTGACACCATTCACCAGAACAAGAAGTGAGGGTAAATCTTTTACACTTATTGTAGTAAAAACCCGACAGGGATTCTAACACTTGCCTGTACTATCCAAAACTAAAAAAGAACTTTTTTTTAAAAAAACTAGACTTCTACTCAAAGAACGAAGCTGGCCATAATAATATTTAATACAAAAAGAACCTGTTCTTAGCCCATGTCATACCCCCACAATATCATATATTTACCTTGCCTTCAGTCCTCCTTTTCTCTGACTAGACAGGCCTGTGTAAGCTCAGAGTCACTGCAGTCAGAGCTTACACAGGGCTTAGGACTTTCTTCCTGCCCTCATGTGACAGTGCTAGGCCAGTCACCATACAACAGTGATGTCCATGGAATGAGTCATATCCTCCCTCATACCCTGAAGTATATTCTTTGTTCTCAGGGGCTGATTAGAAGAGTTCGGGGGCCAAGGAAAGGAAAGTTATGCAAACCTATTGCTTTGCAGTGCATGGCAGATATGCTTTCAGGGTCAATCTCGCAGCTATATATGAATATATGGCTAGTTAAGACGTAGGCAGTGGTAAGTCACTGTTAAATATAGCTTTGTTTCCAGAACCCTTCTGGGAAGCACAATGACATGCTGATAATAGCTAAGAATAATCATTACAGGAGCCTATACCTCTGATGTTTCTTATTATCTTCCTGTCTACCTCTGGGACCTTTTCCATTGCTATGTTATTCCTGAAAACCTTAATTACAGCAGTCCAAAAATGTACATCAATTATGTGCGCTAATTTCTGCTTAGCTAGCCAGTATTGCTGTGCAGCTCTGAGAATATACAGGAATTAGATGTGGTTTATAGAACAGAGCATACATTAGACTCTAAAGCTCATCACAGACATAAGAGACAGTTCATTGTATGAGCATCGTCCAAATGTGCGTGGGGCAAGCTCTCCAAAGATTGCTGTGAATACCTGCAAGCCTGGCTCCCCTGAGCATACAAGGGGCATCTATGGAAAGGGGAGGGAGACATGTTATGTGGTAGCTGGCATTGACCTGTTAGCAAAAGAAATTGATTTTAATCTCTAGGAGCCATGTTTTGGAATCCAGCTTCTCTGCAATGTGTTAAAATCACTTCTCCATGAATTTACAGAAGTAGTTTAATCACTCAGTAAGAGATTACAGTTGCCCATGTACTCCGTGCCACCTTAAAGGGTAACTCAAAAAAATAGTAAATAGAAAAATAATAATATAGCGTATACAATTGCGACTCAATTCATTTTGTAATTGAATGTTGTTAAAAATGACTTTTCCCAGGGGTTTTCACTACCATCAATAGGGTGTTTTGGGTCAATGTCCCGATGGACACCAAGCCATGTATATTGGGAATTCTAGACAACCTTTCAATTGAGGACATCCCCAAACAAGCCATAGGCAGAGCACTTTTTCAGGCACGCAAGCTTATTCTCAGGCATTGGAGGGGGACGGAGCCTCCTACCCTAAGAGAATGAGAATGGACAACTCAAGATAGATACTCTAGGTCAGGGATATGCAATTAGCGGACCTCCAGCTGTTGCAGTCCCATGAGGCATAGCAAGACTCTGACAGCCACAAGAATGACACCCAGAGGCAGAGGCATGATGGGACTTGTAGTTTTGCAACATCTGGAGGTCCACCAATTGCTTGTCCCCGCTCTAGGTCTTAGCCCAGTGGATTTGGTGCTGGGCAGACTGCTTCTCTGATACAGAGGTTTCACCCACATTTTTCACTCCTCACCATGTAGCACTAATGCGCATCCTTAAAATTATTTGGCAATTTATTCTTTTTTTTCTGTTCACTTACCTGATTTATGCCTATATCTAATTTCATTTCCTCCTTTAGGGGCCGTGGCGCCATATGTCATTTACGGTTTTGCATTGGCTCCTGGGAGATCTTGGTCAGCTTGGCATGGCACTGCCCCCGTTACATTTAACATTGGCATCTATGTAAAATCTTTGTCAGCTTGACATGGCACGGCTCCAGTAACCTTTAACATTGGCGTCTATGGACAATCTTGGTCATCTTGGCATGGCTGTGCCATGTCAAGCTGACCAAGATTACTCCGCACTGCACATGCGTGAGATTGGCAGGTGCATGCTGGGTAGCATAAAGAAGGCTTCAGATGCCCACACTGGAGATGGCCGCGCTGTGCAGGAACTTCACAAAGTAAGAAAATGATGCTGCACATGCTGCATACCTTTGTTACATTGCATGAGGCACGAGTATTCCAGGGGTATTTTTATCTTAAAAGTTAGATTTCGGCCGGAACACCGCTTTAACTGTACTCACACTGTATAAATGTTGAATTTTGGGCTAGTACACTATTTATACCTAAAGTAGTTGGAGGTTAGTTTAAAGGGGGGGGTGGAGGGTGGAAATGGGCCAAAAGAAAAACATTGCAATGCATAGGAATTTCTGTTCATACTAGTGGATTGTGATGACATGCCTAACTGTGTATGCGTTATCTGGAACCTGAAATGTTTGATTGTATGTCTCTGTTTGTTTCAATAAAATCTTTTGAGAAAAAAAAATTGCCTTTCCTTTTCAATCTGCAGCTCGCACCCCTGAAACATCATTTCCTGCTTGTGTGATTGGCTCACCAATTTTCCCAGAAGTCTACACTAAGATAAAAGTCAGATATCAGGCATTCCCTGCAGCAAAATGTCATTTTTGGTGAGATACTCCCAATAGGAAATCACGTCTAAAGGGATTCAGATGCAATTTTCCTCATTAGAGCCCTGCAGGTGCAGCAGCTGGATGAAACCACTCCCATTAGATTCAAGCGTAACTCCACTTTTGAGAAAAAAACATTCCCCTCTGGGCGTTCAATGTATATTACAAGGATTTTAACAAACTTTGTTGCAGATTCTTACCTTTTATTATTCTGAAGAAATCCCTGTGTGTTTGTCTGTATCCATGTGGGAGAGTGAGTCTAATGGGAGTGGTTTCATAATTATCAATTAGCTGTGAACCTGTAGGGCTCTAATGAGGAAATCTGCTGGGCCTGCACCCCTGTAGATGTGATTTGCTATTGGGAGTATCTCACAAAATATGACATTTATGTTGCAGTGGATGCCTGATATCTGACTTGTATTGTAAGTGTAGGCTTCTGGGAAAATTGGTGAGCCAATCACCCAAGCAGGAAATTATGTTTCTGGGGGGTGCTCTGTATAGATTCTGTGTACAGAACACCTCCAGGTAGCCATATTGCATTTTCAGAAAATTACAGCACTGCAGATTGAAAAGGAAATGTAATTTTTAGTAACATTCAATTACAATATGACTTTTGTCGCAATTATATACGCTTATTTTTTTCTTTATTTGATTTTTTTTTTCCACGAAAGTGGAGTTACCCTTTCACTTACAACGCGATTACAAGCAAACACACAGGGATTTCTTCAGAATAACAAAAGGTAGGAATCTGTGACAAAGGTTGTTAAAATTCCTGCAATGTACATAGATATCCCAGAGGGGAATGTTTTTTTTTTCTCAACAAAAGTGGAGTTACTTAATAGCATCAGGTGCCCAGTGCAAAGTAATGCACCGGGACCCCTACTAAGGAGATGGGGACCTTATTTTACTTTTTTTAGTTAATTTTAGATTATTTTAATCATTTTTTCAATTTTTTCACAACACTGTTGGGGAGTCTAAACAGATCCCTGAAGTATCACATTTGAGACAGAGAAAGGGATTGAGGAAACATCCCCTAGTCTCTCTCTCTGTAGCCTCAGCTGCACAGCAGATGAATGAACAGGAGACAGTTTTCTATGCTTCAGTTATGAATGAGCAGAGTGACTGATCAGTACCAATCACTCACCATGTTCACTCCAAAAAGGAAAAGGCCAGTAAATGACATGTTTACCGGCCCCTTTCCTGCTCTCGATCCTGAAGATCCCCCTGTGTGCCTGCAGCTGCTGGCTTAGTAAATATTTGCTTTGCAAAGAATACCCAATCACATGCAAGGAAAATAAAAAGAAACTGTATTTTTGCTTGAACGATAATGGGAGTCAGCTGAGCTTTTGCTCATTTACTAAGCTCATTTGCCAGTGGTTCCCTATTGCCAGCACTCACCTATATCCCATCCCATTGCAGGAATCCTAGCACAATTAATTTTAAGCCAGTACACCCAAATCCGTGCATCTCATTTTTCACTCCTTATTACTATATTGCACTCAGGATTGCTGAACCCACAAGTTTTACATTTTGCTGCAAAAGCTGGATGAGCGGTAATGAATAATATATTCTACCAATTTACTTGTAAAAATTAGAAGTGTACACTGCCAAACACATTTCGGAGTCTGAATCTTGATGTGCTGTTGAGCCGGCAGTTAATCTAAGTACCTAATCATGCCGTGATGAGAGCCAGTTAGAGTTTGTCCAAAGAACAAGGCATACTGGGAGGTCGCACGCTGCTGGCGCTAATTAATATAGAGCTGTGCAGAGGACATGGCGATTAGCAGAGCCTGTGAATAATGGGTGCTTGGCTCAACGAACTCTGCTTAACAGGTCTGATAGAAATGACAGGTCTGTTTATTAATAGCTGCTTACAATGCTCTAACTCAAATTAGGTGGAAAAAAATAATTGTGCTCTGGACTTATTTTCATAGTTCGTAACCTGGACTCAGGACTGTGCCTGCTCAAGGGTGAGTAATGTCCTCACGTTTGATTGTGGATCCCTTCCCCCCATTGGTGAGTTACTGCAAGCATCCAGCCAGTAAAATCTGAAAAATCTGGAGTCCCATGCTTGCTTCTTGGCAGAAAATGTATCGGGTAGTAAAACTATCTAGCTTGTGTATTGTGTAATCACCTTACCCCCTGCCCCGGCATCCCTTTAAAAAGTTCTGAATGGCCAGGGGACAGCAAGGATCAGCAATCATGTGACTATTGTGATTGGCTGTCACAGTGGCCACATGCCAACTACCGATTTTTAATGAAGATGGAAATCATGTGACTATTGTGATTGGCTGTCACAGTGGCCACATGCCGACTACAGATCTTTAATGAAGATGGAAATCATGTGACTATTGTGATTGGCTGTCCCAGTGGCCACATGCCGACTACCGATCTTTAATGAAGATGGAAATCATGTGACTATTGTGATTGGCTGTCCCAGTGGCCACATGCCAACTACCGATCTGTAATGGAGATGGAAATCATGTGGCTATTGTGATTAGCTGTCCCAGTGGCCACATGCCAAGTACCGATCTTTAATTAAGATGGAAATCTTGTGGCTATTGTGATTGGCTGTCCCAGTGGCCATATGTCAACTACTGTTCTTTAATGAATATGGAAATCATTTGACTATTGTGATTGGCTGTCCCAGTGGCCACATGCCAAGTACCGATCTTTAATTTAGATGGAAATCTTGTGGCTATTATGATTGGCTGTCCCAGTGGCCACATGCCAAGTACCGATCTTTAATTAAGATGGAAATCTTGTGGCTATTATGATTGGCTGTCACAGTGGCCACATGCCGACTACCGATCTTTAATGGAGATAGAAATCATGTGACTATTTTGATTGGCTGTCCCAGTGGCCACATGCCGACTACCGATCTTTAATGGAGATGGAAATCATGTGACTATTGTGATTGGCTGTCCCAGTGGCCACATGCCGACTACTGATCTTTAATGGAGACAGAAATCATGTGACTGTTGTGATTGGCTGTCCCAGTGGCCTCATGCCAACTAACGATCTTTAATGGAGATGGAATGGTCTTAGACAGCATGGTGCCTGTGATGGGAGCATGCAGTGAGCAGCACGCTCTCAGCATGGAAACATGGGCCACCAGCAAAGCATATATGTGGTGCGTGGATGTTAAAGCCCAACCTTTTGCTGCCACACATGTGTTACACAGGTAGCAACAGGATAAGCCATACTGGTACCTTATAGTACTAATGATGAGGATAATTTTAACAGTCTGATGAAATAGTAGGGGGACATTTTGGATAATCCATTGTGATTGTAAAGCTGGCTATATATTATACATATTTTGTTCTTATTTAATAAAGAAATCATTTTAATAATTCATGTATGGCACATGCTTAATGCCCCATAAAACGTTCATTGATGCCACAAATGTTTTTTTCTGTTTTAGGATTGCTTTGGACACAGGTTTTAAAGTGATACTCAACACACATGGTTTAATTCACATTGTTCCTTCTATTTCTCTATATGGATGATGGCATTGTAATTATTTTAATAATAAAAAAAAAAAATCGAAGTACCTTTTTCCTAATCGATATACATCTGTCACTATCTTTCCCAGCCTGTCTGCAGGGAAACATAAGCAGGAGGAGCTTCTAGTCCCCTGCTGCTGGTCACATGTTCAATATAGAAAAAAATAAAAAAACTCGCTTTGGAATGCAGAGTAAAAATAAATAATTAATCTTACTAGCCAATAAGTAGAAAAAGTGTGCTGTCTCCTTAACTAGCATTCAATTCCTAGAGCGAATAAATGTGCATGTGAAAAAACTTTATTCCATAATAAATAAATTAATCAAAAATGTGCAAATAAGGCAAAACAAAAAAGTACATTTGAATACTAAGTTATTGCTAATAAAAAACTGAATCAATGGGTAAACAATAAAATATGTAAACAATTCATTAAACACTCATAATAGAAAGTCCAAAATCTTTAAAAAGTCCATCCTTGTGCAAGGCAAAGTGCTTTTTGCTCCAATAAAGAAAGTGCTCTGGTGCTTGAAGTGCTCATAAGATAAAGCCTCTTACCAGACAGCAATGATCTCACATTATAGAGATCCCTTGCACTAATGTAGCTTAGAAGACTCAACGCTCTCAACCTCAGATCTCCACTCAAACCAGTGACCCCAGCGGCCAGGATTAATAGCAAAGTCTCCAGCACATACTCTGACCTTAGTTGGCACACTTTAATCAAGCTCTGACACACGTATATTTATATATATAATACAAGAGGAGGAGAAATCTCATTGTGCAACTCTATTTTAAAAGATTTATCTCCAATCACAGAGGACGCCTTGTATGGTGAAACGCGTCAACCGGAGCTGGTTCTGTGATGTCATTGTGCCAAGGCTGGTTGGATGGTACCGCGGCCAAGGTATTTAATGTTTTCTGCCAAATGCTTGGTGTTGTTGGAACTCATGTAAGTGCAATATTCTATTAAATAAATTGGATATTTAAAAAAAAAAGTTGCACTATGAGATTTCTCTTCCATTTGTATTTGCTATTTACTAGTGTCAGAGCTTGATTAAAGAGTGCTGGCTGAGGTCTTTTTTTCACCTGGTGATCTAGCCAATAATTCTGCTGTTTTTCAAAAGAACAAGCTCTCTTGCAGATGTAGCAGTTAGCAGCTGAGACAAACCATTTACCGCTGGCAGGGTGCTTACAATCATTCGTTTTAATTAATTTATTTAAAACTTTTATTCCAAAAGGAAAAAGAAAAACTGTAAATGCTTATAAAGTGTTAGGTGAAGTTTGGCTTCAATTTGTTAGTGTATCTATATCTGCTTGTACATGTAAAGCCCAACCCCACTTTTGTTGAGAAAAAAACATTCCCCTCTAGGTGATCTATGTACATTACAAGGATTTTAACAAACTTTGTTGCAGATTCCTATCTAGTTATTCTGAAAAAATCCCTGTTTGTTCCTTTGTGGCCCTGTGTCGAGTGAGTCTAATGGGAGTGGTTTCATAATTATCAACTAGCTGCTGCACCTGCAGGCCTCTAATGAGGAAAATTGCAGGGCCTGCATCCCTTTAGACGTGATTTCCTATTGGGAGTATCTCGCCATAAATTACATTTTTGTTGCAGAGGATGCTTGAAATTTGACTTAATCAGACTTCTGAGAAAATTGGTGAGCCAATCACACAAGCAGGAAATGATGTTTCTGGGGGACGTTGTGTACACATTCAGTGTACAGAACACTTCCAGGTAGCCATATTGCATTGCATTTTCAGAAAATTACAGCGCTGCAGATTGAAAAGGAAAGGTCATTTTTAATAACATTCAATTACAATATGACATATGTCGCAATTGTATACACTATATTATTTTTTCTTTATTTGCTATTTTTCCCCACAAAAGTGGATTTACCCTTTAACACTCCCTCCCCCAGACTGGCAATGCTGTTGTCCAAAGGTGCCCCTGTGCTCCTTCATCCAGAGTGGGGGCACTCTAATACAGGAAGTGTGTTACTGCACAAATCACCAGGTGAAAACAGAGGGGGCATAGTTTAAAAAAAGAAAATGAATGCAGTCACCACATCTAATGATTGATAAGCTGCAATATATTACCATTTTTTTTTTGGTTTAATATCTCTTAAAGGGCCTCTGCTCCAAACCAAGCTGATTGCAGCGAGTTACTTTGTTTTACATATTTTATTTTTTCACCTTGTACTGCTTTTCTTCAGAGGTCTGCAACTCCATGACTGTATAGAAATCTCCGTTAATTGAGTTGGCTATTTCTGCTCTTATCATTCTCTTTCCTTAGGTAGCTGAGGCTTCCAGATCTGTGGCTGAGATTAGACTGAGAGGCACAGCGGAGTTCCCCTGCCTTGCTGTGGACACGCACTGTAACTCACCCAGCGATTGATTAGTGTGCCCCAAGCATGCATTGATCCACAAAGAATAAAAACATTGCAGAACGGCTTTATTTCAGCCAGTGACAACTCATCCTTCAAACATTCCTTCTGTTTGCTGTAGATACATATACAGCTTCCTGGAAGAAATCCAAATTGTCAGCAGCCTTGCCAAGATTAGCCCTGGGAAGGGGTGTGGGAGAGGGGAGTCTATCGCTTTGAGGTTAATTTTACTTATGCATTTTTTTACTATTTATATGTTTTTCAACTAATCTTTTATATATGTTGTTACAATAATTGTTTTACAAAAAACATGTGAAAGGATTCCCAGAGTACCATGGGTTAGCAAAAGGGACAGCACAGTAGCAGCAGACTCATTTTTTGCTAGCTTTGCCTGATTGAAACTCTGGATTGAGTCACGGGTGTGTGTCATGTGTATGTAAATTACAGTTTAAGTTATGGAGCTCTGTGAAGAAGAGGCTTTTTAAAGCGTAATATTACCTATGACATAAATAATGTTCTTTAGCAAGGAACATACATTTTAAATCAGCAATTCTGCTACAAAAATAAGTGTGTGCTGTAAATTACCTCCAGCATTGCGTCTGTTTCTTCTTGCCGTTTTGCTGAAACCCAGAGCCCCTGAGCAGAAGTAAATCTTTAGACTGTTAGGAGATCGGCCTCTGGGGGCTCTGATTTTCAGCACAATGCCAAAAATGGAACACAACTGAGCAGGATGAGACAATGTATTACTGGATTTAAAACTTAAAATAGCCACTTTAACCTCTTGCTAACCAGCCGCTGTCATTGTACTGCGGAAGGTTGGCTCTCCTGTGCGAACTGCCGTCGTAGCACAGCAGTCCATGCATGAAAGATTGTGGGCGTGCACGCCCGCTGCGTGCCGTGGGAGATTGCCTGCGGGTTCAGCGGACTCGAGGTCCGCCGGCAACCCACAACCACGGTGTACAGAGTCAGAACCGGGATCTGCCTATGTAAACAAGGCGGATCCCCGTTCTGCCAGATGACATGGCAGAGATCTTCTGTTCCCAGTGATCGGGAACAGCAATCTCTGTCATGTCCCTGGCAACCCATCCCCCCTACAGTTAGAACACACCCAGGAAACACACTGAACCCCTTGATCGCCCCCTAGGGTTAACTTCTTCCCTGCCAGTGTCATTTATACATTGATCACTGCATTTTAATAGCATTGATCAATGTAATAACGTCACTGGTCCCCAAAAAGTGTAATTTGAGGTCAGATTTGTCCACCGCAATGTCGGAATCCCGCTAAAAAAACGCAGATCGCCACCATTATCAGTAAAAACAATAATAAATAAATAAAAGTCCCTAAATCTATCCCATAGTTTGTAGACGTGATAACCTTTGTGCAAACCAATCAATATACGCGTATTGCAATTTTTTTTACCAAAAATATGTAGAATAATATATATCGGCCTAAACTGATGGATACATTTGTTTTTTTATATTTTTTTTGGAAATGTATTATAGCAGAAAGTAAACATTTTTTTTTTTATTCAAAATTGTCGGTCTTTTTTTGTTTATAGCGCAAAAAATAAAAAAACCACAGAGGGGATCAAATACCACCAATAGAAAGTTCTAATTGTGGGGGGAAAAGGACGTCAATTTTCTTTGGGCACAACGTCGCAAAAAATAGCCTGGTCAGGAAGTGGGTAAATCCTTCCGGGGCTGAAGTGGTTAAGCAGTCTCTGAAAGAAGAATGTGATATTTATCAAAACAAACTAGTTTATCTCTTATTAATGGCCATAAAAAAGTAACCCAGCCTTCTCTTTTCTAGTTTTGGAAAGAACGGGAAAGGTTAGATCAGGGTTTCTCAACCAGGGTTCCTCCAGAGGTTGCTAGGGGTTCCTTGAGCAATGAGCAGTTTCTGCCTCTCAGATAAATTCCCAATGACACCATTGATATTTTTAGCTATCTGTAAGGAGTAATTCTTCCCAATGACCACAAGTGTAAGAAGCATTCTTCCCATTGACCATCACACTAATGTATCATGAGTTGTAGATTTCACATTTTTAGCAGGGGTTCCCCGAGATCGAATAATTATTTCAAGGGTTCCTTGGTGTTGAAAAGGTTGAGAAAGGCTGGGTTAGAACATCCAACATCTATTGATTAATTATTTGGATGACAACATGAAATTTGCCTTTGCCATTCTGATTATGGGAGCTTTGGCCATCTAAAAGAAAAACACGAAGGCCCCACTCCCATCGAATCGTTTTCTAACTCAATGCTACAAACGTTCAACATCCAAATTTCCATGGTATTCAGTTTTTCCCGTTCACACCTGAGCATAGTGTCGCCTGAAGCTTGTAGTTGGAAGAGTATATGCACTTCTTTTTAGACGCAATCTTCGGGTGATTTTGGCCCCAATAGATTTCAATCTGAGCTCTTTAAAAAGGCACAGTTGTCCACTAAAATGCACATATCACAGTTTTTTTCCCCAGTAAGGTAATACTTTTATAAAGTACATATAACAAGATTTCTCAATCTAGTTTTCCATTGGGCAAAAAAATTATGAAAAAAACACGCAAGCCTCGGATTCCTGCAAAAACACAAAAAACCTTGCACAAAATAAATCTAAAAAACAACCAAAAGCGCTCAGCTCAGGTGTGAATGCAGTCAAAGAGGAATACAACCCTGCTAAGAGAACTAAAAGAAATCAATCCTAATGATTAGTGGTGAGCTAAAGTTTGGGACAATCCAAGTTCCAGCCTGAATCCGTGGGAGCCTGTCACATGATAGCTAGTCGCAGGCCCAATCAGCTGCAATAGTGGAATTACCTGGCCCGCAGCTGCACCTAATAAAGGAATGGGGATGCTGGTGACATCATTGACCTAATATGGGCATAGGGCAATATTTGGGAAATGCCATGGACTAAATATACCCTGTTGCCATATTAGGTCAGTGATGTCACCAGCATCTCTGCCCCTTCGTTCTATGGCTGCATCTGATTGGGCCGACAGCCTGCTATCACGTGACAGCTTCCCACCGGTTCAGGTCGGAACCTTAGCTCATCACTACTGATGATTTTTGCAACTATTTACAGATGTCTGGCAGTGGCTGCCGACACCAGCCCCCCTTCCCCCGCGCGCTCTATGTCGGTTAGCCGACACTTACCCCATAGGTTGCGGGCGGGCAGTGCTCCAGCTCCTGTGTCCTCCTCTTCTCTTTTGCATCACGACAGCTTCCACCGTGCATCTCCTCCCTCCTCCTAGGCATCCAATAGGATCGCCTGTACTTTCAACCAATTGGGTGACGGCTCTCAAGACCCATTTCCCGATAGGCCGAGAGGAGGATCAGTGTGGCAATAGCAAATATGCATTCACTATTGTCACACAACTGGGTGGGCTTGGAGCGCAGTGCTCACCCTTTTATGAAGCCTATTAGAGCCTCTGGCTCTAATCACATGCTTAAAAAAAAGACCCCCCCATTGGAATATATGTATATGGTGCCCTGTATCTAGGTCTCTCATTCCAGGAGTCAGGTCGGCTCCTATTGGGGCCCCTATCCAGAAGCCAAGATTGGTCCATGCTGCAGAGCACTGTGACTAAAGGCTAAGAGAGCCAAGTAAACCAGTAGAGCTGGATAACACAGTCACAAGGAATGGTGAGAAGAGCCGCGGAGCTGTCAACAGGGGAGCCAGGTGGCTCGGTATTTTCATTTGTTCATATTGATGTGGAAGAACCCTTGCGTGGGCAACTGATTACTTTGCAAACTTTCAGTTTATTTCATAAAAGTGGGCTGCCATGCCCTAATATACACTTTGATCTGGTGCAACTACCACATGAGCATAATCTCCCCAATACTAAACTGGGTTATGATATATTTAGTAATAGTCAGTCACATTCATCTGGACTCGATCTGTAATGTTGCAGACATTTCGTAGCTTCTTCAAGCCACTTCCTCAGTTCTAATGAAAACTGAACAGAACAAGTCAAGTTGAATGTGTCTAACCACAACTAGATGTAGTAGGAAACCATGGTGTGGCTCTGCTGGCTGTGCAGTGTGGTATGGGTGTTTCAATCACAAAACTGGCTGAACAGAATTACACCTATTTAGACAGTTCCCTTTATATATATACAGTGTCTTGAAAAAGTATTCGTACCCCTTGAAATTTTCCACTTTTCCAAAATAGCTCAAGTTTTGTCAGATTGGATAGAGAGCGTCTGTAACCAGCAATTTTCAAGTCTTGCCACGGATTCCCAATTGGATTTAGGTCTGGACTTTGACTGGGCAATTCTAACACATGAGAATGCTTTGATCTAAACCATTCCATCGTAGCTCTGGCTGTATGTTTAGGGTCGTTGTCCTGCTGAAAGGTGAACCTCCGCCCCAGTCTCAAGTCTTATGCAGACTCTAACAGGTTTTCTTCTTCTAAGATTGCCCTGTATTTGGCTCCATCCATGTTCCCATTATCTCTGACCAGCTTCCCTGTCCCTGCTGAAGAAAATGGTGTGTTCACATTAAAGGAGTTGTAAAGGCAAAAGGTTTTTGATCCCAATGCATTTTGTGCATTACGATAAATAGCCTTCTGTGTGTAGCAGCTCCATTCAGCCCCCCTAATACTTACCTGAGGCCCCTCTCTGTCCAGTGATGTCCACAAGTGTCTCAGCAGCCTGAGATTCCCCCTTTCTAATTGGCTGAGACACAGCTCCATGTCTGAATGGACACAGGGAGCTGTGACTCTGCTCGGGTGCCCCCATAACAAGCTGCTTGCTGTGGGGGGCACTGAGCAGGAGGGAGGGGCCAGGATCACAGAAGAGGGACCCGAGAAAGGGAGGTTCTGGGCTGCTCTGTGCAAATCCACTGCAACAGAGCAGGTAATCAGAATATGTTTGTTATTTTTATAGGAAAAAAAACAGAGACTTTACAATCACTTTAATGTGCAGTGTTAGTTTTCTACCACACATAGTGTTTTGCTTTTTGCCAAAAAGTTCAACTTTGGTCTCATCTGACCAGAGCACCTTCTTCCACATGTTTGTTGTGTCCCCCACATGGCTTCTAGCAAACTGCGAATGGGACTTCATGGGACTTTCAACAATGGCTTTCTTCTTGCCATTCTTCCATAAAGGCCAGATTTGTGGAGAGCATGACTAATAGTTTTCCTGTGGACAGATTCTCCCACCTGAGCCTCTTGGCTGTTACCATGGGTTACCATGGGCCTCTTGGCTGCTTCTCTGATTAATGCTCTCCTTGCCTGGCCAGTCAGTTTAGGTGGACGGCCATATCTTGGTAAGTCTGCAGTTGTGCCATACTCTTTCCATTTGTGGATTATGGATTGACCAGTGTTCTGTGAGATGTTCAAAGCTTGGGATATTTTTTTATAACTCAACCCTGCTTTAGGCTGGGTTCACACTATTGTGAATTGGATGTGGATTTCTCCGCATCCAATTCGAATGTCAGGAGATTGTGACCAGCTCTCTATGGAACCGAAAACATCTCCGGAGTCCTGTGCGTCTTCTGGTCCGTTTCAGGTCCGAATTCAGCCAAAATTCGTGCTGAAATCGGACCTGAAACGGTGAACAGAGATGCAGTTGGTTCCACTAGATTTTAGTTAGGGGTATCAGAGTAAAGGGGGGCTGAATACAAATTCACTCCACACTTTTCATATATTTATTTGTAAGACATTTTGAAGACCATTTATCATTTTCCTTCCACCTCACAATTATGTGCCACTTTGTGTTCGTCACCTAAAATCCCAATAAAATACATTTACGTTTTTGGTTGTAAGATGACAAAATATGGAAAATTTCAAGGGGTATGAATACATTTTTCAAGTTACTGTATATCCATCTCAAGCTGTTTAACTACTTCCTGCCTGGCCTATAGACAAATGACAGCCGGGCGGGGGATTCATAATCCTGACCAGACGTCCATTGATGTCTTTCAGGATAACCCGCGATCGTGTGCCCGCGGGGGCGCGCACCATGGTGATCGGTGATGCGGTGTGTCAGTCTGACACACCGCATTACTGATTTCGGATAAGAGCTTCCATTGGAAGCTCTTTACCACATGATCAGCTGTGACCAATCACGGCCAGCCACAGTGTAAACAGGAAAAGCCGTTTATCGGCTTTTCCTCTACTTGTGTCTGCAGACGCGAGTAGAGGAGAGCTGATTGGCAGCTCTCCTGACAGGGGGGTCTGCACTGATTGTTCATCAGTGCAGCCCCCCCTATGATCACCAGCCATGACCACCTGGAAGCCCACCAAAGACCACCAGGGAGAGCCCACCCAGGACCACCAGGGAGACCACCAGGCAAGTCTACCCTGACCACTAGGGAGCCCACCCTAGACCACCAGGTAAAGGGCACAGTGCCCAACAGGGATGGCTGATCTCTGATGCCACCCAGGTCCACCAGGGATGCAAAAAAAATGCCAAATAGCATTGCCGCCTATCAGTGCCCACCAGTGCCGCCTATCAGTGCCCCCATCAGTGCCACCTATCAGTGCCCAGTGCCACCTATCAGTCCCCATCAGTGCCACTTATGAGTGCCCATCAGTGCCGCCTATGAGTGCCCATCAGTGAAAGACAAATTCCAGATAGCCGCACTCCAAATGATGCTTCTTTATTGTCCATACAGTACAAAATAGGGCAAAGCTGATGCATTTCACGCCCCACTCAGGGGCGCTTACTCATAGCTACCTATGACTCATAGCTACCTATGAGTGCCCATCAGTGCTACCTATCAGTGCCCATCAGTGCTGTTTATTAGTGCCGCCTATCAGTGCTGCATATATGTGCCTCATCATCAGTGCCACCTCATCAGTGCCAATTAGTACTGCCTCATCAGTGCCCGTCAGTGTAGCCTCATCAGTGCCCATCAGTGATTGAGAAAATGTACTTATTTACAATTTTTTGTGACAGAAAGTTTTTGGGCTTTTTTATTTGTAGCGCAAAAAATAAAAACCCCAGAGGCAATGAAATACCACCAAAAAAGCTCTATTTGCGGGGGGAAAAGGATAAACATTTTGTGTGGGTACAACGTCGCATGACTGAGTAATTGTCATTCAAAATGCGACAGCGCTGAAAGCTGAAAATTGTTCTGGGCAGGAAGGGGGGTAAGTGCCTGGTATTGAAGTGGTTGAACGGTGTTCCACTTTAATTAGAAAGATAGCAATGGGGGGTATTTTAGCATTTTTTGAAAATGATAAGTCACATGTCCCCTAAGTGACCGCTTTATGGATTTACCTGTCTCCCAAATGAGGGCGCCAGTGGCACTCTAAATATTTCCGGAAAGCGATTGAAGTGTTGTATAATAGAGGGGCAGCGATCCTGTAGGATGTGGGTATTTATAGCTCAAATAGCTTCTACCTGCTGCGTTTCCACATTCCCCTCTTTTCCTGTCAGCGTTCCCTCCTCCTCCTCCTTCGTATTTTTTTTTTTTATATTCCACTCGGCTCGGCTCCTCTCATGTCAGAATATCTCTGGATCTCTCGGTGTGCTCACATTATACACACTGAATACACGGCAACGCGATGAGACACGCTTCCTGACGACTTTTCTTGCACAACAGTGACTCATGTGCTCCTATATTTGGCTGCGCCCGGGCTCAGCGCTGCGTGCTACCCAACATGCTGATTCTGAGAGGGGGGGATCGGAGCGAGCACGTCTCCTTTGTGCTCTGGAAGGGCCCAGGAGCCCACGGGAAGAAGGATTGAAAAATAATCATCTTTCTTCTTCCCGCTGGACGGTCGCCTCTCTCCCTCTGCGTTTGTATCTTGCAAATAATAAACTCCCAAGCACCTACAGGATTTCTGAAGTTGTGATGAGAACGGCTGAGTGTTTGAATACAGCTGTACCCAAAAATATCAGGATAAATGTCTGTCACCCACAGATGACTCATTGATCGAAGAATTGTTCAGGTCGCATCGCTGCAAACGTAGCATGGTATTGCTGGTACTTGCAGGAAACCTGTCATTTTCTTACTGTTTAGTAAGTAATGGTATAGCAGAAGGGCGAGCACCATTGGGTGCAGGCTATACCCTGGTACCATTTTTCCAGAGCGGGCGGTCGGCTATCTGGTGATAATGGCCGGTCCGGCTTGGCAGCCACTCAGCCGTTATCCCAGGCAGCGAGAGGGGACATCCTCCCCTCCCACCAGTCTCTTCCCCGGTCTCCCGTCCCACCAGGAGACCAGAGCATCTATCCGGTGCGTCTGCCGTAGGGTTGTCACATCAACCCTTTAATCCAGGCCACATATGAATTACACGGGTTCTATAAGGCACCAAGTGAGTTTAATTACCACCTTAACCACTTCCCGACCGCGCACTGCCTTTTTACTGTGGCAGTGTGGATGTATTCCGCGAATCGCCTTAAATAAACAGCGATTTGTGGACACGCAGCTAGGGGGCGCACTCTGTGTGAGTGTGCCCGCGGCTCGGTGTCCGCCGGCCAGCCGCGATGAGCTGCTAGAGGGAAAGAACGTGTAGTAAACACGGCGGTTCCCCGTTCTGACAGGTGGCATGTAAGAGATCTACTGATCCCTGTCACTGGGATCAGTTAGATCTCTTATGCCCATGGTAGCCCAGCCCCCTCACAGTTAGAACATGCCTAGGGAACACAGTTAACACCTAGATCTCACCCTGCATGTTAACCCCTTCACTGCCTATGACATTTATACAGTAATCAGTGGATATTTAAATTTCTGATCGCTGTATAAATGTCATTGGTCCCTAAAAAGTGTCAAAAATATCCAACATGTCCACCCCAATATCAAAGTCCTGATAAAAATCGCAGATCGCCGCCATTACTAGTAAAAAAAAAAATGTAAAAGCGCCAGAAATTAATTCTCATGGTTTGTAAACGCAGCAACTTTTGCGCAAACCAATCAATAAACGCCGATTGTGATTTTTTTTTTTACCAAAAATATGAGGAGGAATATAAATCGGCCAAAACCAATGAATAAATTTGTTTTTTTATATATTTTTTGGATTTGTATTTTAGCAAAAAGTAAGAAATATAGTTTTTTTGCAAAATTGTCGCTCTTTTTTTGTTTATAACGGTGATCAGAAATGACGCAGAGGTGACCAAATACCACCAAAAGAAAGCTTTATTTGTGGGGAAAAAAGGACGCAAATTTTGTTTGGGTACAACGTCGCACGACCGCACAATTGTCAGTTAAAAATGACGCAGTGCCGAATCACAAAAAGTGCTCTGGTCCTACAGTGGGAAATCCTTCCGGGGGGGGAAGTGGTTAATCAGCCACGAACCTGTGTAATTAAAACGTGTCCCGGATTAAAGGGATGACGTGGCAACCCTAGTCTGCCAGCTGCGAGGAGTCCCGACAGAAGCCGGAATCGGCTCCGATCAGGTCTCCTTCGTTAAATTCCGGAAGCGACGTCACTTCCGGTTTACTTGGCTGCCAATGGTGCCAATTTTTAAAAAAATGACAGTATTCAGAGTCACCGTTTTTGGCGATCTGAATACTGAAGTACAAAGGAGGGATTGGGGGTCTTTTAGACCCCAGATCCCGCCATAAAGAGTACTTGTCACCGCCTACTACTATCACAAGGGATGTTTACATTCCTTGTGACAGCAATAAAAGTGAACCAATTATTTTTTAAAGGAACACTGCTAAAAAATTTAAATAAAATAAAGTAAATTTAAAAAAAAACCTATTTTTTAAAGCGCCACCCATCCCCGCGAGCTTGCGCAGCAAAGAAAACGCATACGTAAGTCGTGTCCGCAGATGTAAACAGTGTTCAAATTACACATGTTAGGTATCACCACAATCGTCAGAGTGTGAGCAATAATTCTAGCAAAAGACCTTCTCTGTAACTCTAACCGATCTAACTGTAACCGTTAAAAATTTTGAAAGCATCGCCTATGGAGATTTTTAAGTACCGTAGTTTGTGGGCATTCCACGAGTGTATTTTTTTGTTAAATCGCTTAAAAGACCGCTGTGCAAATATCACTTGACATAAAATATTGCAATGACCTCCATTTTATTCTCCAGAGGCTTTGCTAAAAATATATATAGAATGTTTGGGGGTTCTAAGTAAAAATACAGATTTTTTCTTGTAAACTAGAAGTGTTAAAAATGGCTCCGGGGCTGAAGAAAGAAAGGTAGAACCTCTCGCCCAGGGAATAAGACTAGGTCCAGGAGGTCAACCCCCTGAAGATAGGCATTGGTGTATACAACATGTTGCCAAGGTCTCCAGGTTTCCCAAAAGATCTCCTCTTGAATGTGCAAGGTAGCTGTGAGATCCTCCTCCATGTCTCTAAGTTCATTGACTTTGAAAAACCACAAAGATTTTGACGGCGGGTTCTTAGATCTCCAACATAAGGGGATGCATGCCTTAGCCACATTCAATAACTGAATTGTGAGGGAAGCTTTATATTTCTTGATAGGCCAGTCCGAGAGATGCAACAGACATGCCGCATGGTTCCCCTCTAGGTCAACATTAGTCAGGTGCTTGACAGTACCAATCACCTCCCTCCAATACGGCTTAAGTTTTGGACAGTCCCAAAAGATATGGAGCATCATTCCCACTGCATTGCCACATCGCCAACATGTACTAGGGACCTGAAGAAAAAAGCGTGCAGAGTGGTGGGTACTATGTACCAATGGATCAAGCTCTTGTCTGCTGGTCTGCATTCTAGTGGCCATGGAAGACATTTGGGCAAAATTTTCTCCTCCTGCGAGTCAGTGAAATGAGTTTCAAGGTCTGATTCTCATTTAGAAAGGAACCTGGGAACAAACCCTGTCGCCGGTCGGATCAGAGAAGCATAGATCAACGAAAGACAATGACGGATTGGTTCCTTACTATGGCAGCTATCTTCCAGTGCCGTGAGCTGGTGGAGTATCAATAAACTGTTTTAAATTGTCATACAAATATATGTTTGAAATCAAATCTTTATTATTTTTAACAATAACATGGTGTGGTCAGAGTCATGCCCTTCCAGCCAGTGTCTTAGAACAACAGGGAGGTGAAGCTTCCATCAATCTACAGGTAACATCCCATCCACATTGTTTTTAGCTGGTTAGTGGGCATGGAGCAGGAGAGAGGGAATGGGCTGTCATTTACCACTGTGTATATGCCCACATGTGTGACTCTATAGTCACATGGGCTGCTCAGATGTAATAAGGAGGAAATTCTCTGCATAGAAACTCATTGAAAACTGAGCATGTGCAGAAGCTGCTAACAGTGCTCTGCAAAATCCCAACTGAATTGGAGACATGATCAAGAGTGAGGGACAATGAACAGCAGGATCAATCAGGATTTTTACAGAATACAAAAAACAAATCACATATTGATTGATTGAGTATGAACAGAATGTAATGCAGCATTTATTGATAGTTTTTTATGATGTGGGTTTAGTGACACTTTAAAAAGATCCTGTCACCTTGCTCATGCAGAGCAAATTGAGACTGCCTTCAAAGAGAATCCCCTGATCCCCTTATACTCACCTTTCCTACGCTCCCTCACAGTTCATTTGCTCCTCCACAGCCAGGATGTACAGTAAGCAGATGCCCATTTTTCTCCGCCTAGTTGGTGAAACTGTGCCATTATACAGATGGAGTGGTACCAGCTGTCTCATTGCACACTGCAAGTTTTGTTGACCTCTGGCAGCCATCTTGGTGAGGGACTTTATATATTAGGGTACCCGTGTCATTCAGGCACGCCTGGTGAGAATGGTAGGACTGCCAAAGAGACCCTGCTTGTTAGGAAAAGAAAGTAGCACAGGGAAAAGTTCCTGGTGATTAGGGTCAATTCAGAGACAACATCTGCCTTGAGAAAACATTCCGGTATCTGGTTCGAGAACATGGGGTTCTTCCTAGTAGCACTGTTGTGCCATCCCAGCATACTGCCAACCGCCACTTGCCTAGTGGAAGCTGCCCTCCGGTAATACAAGCCCAAGCCTGGTGACACTGTACACAATAACTGTTATCCAGCTTCACCTTAGTGCTTTTCATTATTGTCATACGGCTACAATATACAATATACTATGACATCAAGAACTGTGTTTGATTGGGTACCTCGGGCATAGGCCCCACCTACAAGTAGGTATACCCGAAACATTCCAAGTATGGAAAATAATGTGACCTGCTCCCCTGTACCCAACCACTAGGCCTGAGCATATATGACTTGAGGGGAGGTGACATCCCTGCCCCACCAGGTCCCCGACACAGCAGATTTCAGAAAATGCATGGGGGGGTTAAATTAAATTTTCATGTAAAAATGTGCATTTGTGCAAAAAAAGATGGCAGCAAAAGGCTTACTTCAAGCAAATAGGAACTGTTATTGTATATGATTTTTATTTTATAGGTAGAACTGAATGCTCCTTCTATTGCTCTGCCTCCCTGAGATCGACATGGTCACTTCGCCCCCCATTTTCAGTTAAGTGACCATGTCCACATATACCCCCCAGCTGCTTCAGGCATGTATACTTACCCGGACATATTTCCTCACTGTCTCAATGCTGCAGCATCACCGCATGTCTGAGCTCCAATGTTAAATGGTGTCAGAGCTTAAAGAGGGGGGATAATGTCATGGCAACCCCCCAACAGTGCTCAGACCTGGTAATGGGGGGGGCGGTCATGTGTTCCCCTAAATCTGGAAGCCTCAATCTGTTAGCAATAGCTCCAGCAGTATTGGGATGCAGTAAGGAAGCATGGCTGGGTAAGAATACATACCTGGGAGGTTGATCTATGTGCAGACACTGTCACTTTCCCTTAATGCATTGCGACACATTATAAAGCGGTGTAACTTGCCGCGATGTGTCAAAACGGAAAATGGGAATTGACATCACAAAAAAGGGTATATTCTCTGTTCATGTGTACACTGTATACTGTACACATATATATATGGACATATGTATGGTCAATGCAGTCCAATGCTGCTGGTGTGAAGGAGCCCTTATACTTTATCATTAAAGTGAGATTCCAGGCAAACAAGTTTAGATAGGTCACATCACATTTTCCTTTTTATGTCTTGGTTTGGGGGGAGTTTCCTTCACTTCATGTGGGGCCACTGGGACAAAACGTGAGAAGAAATCCTTCCACATGGGACAAAGACAGTAATAAAAACCTGTTACTGGTTTTTACTCATCGATCCCCAAACTGTAGCTGTATGGGGTCTGTTGCTTTTCTTTAACTGGTCCTTGGAGCATCATTCCTCCCACTTTATATCAACAATGGGCTCTACTCCTCCCACTGACACCAACGATGGGGCACAATTCATGCCCTTGACACCAATAATGACCTTTATTTCTCCCACAGACACCAACAATGGGGCCCTATTTCTCCGACTGGCACCAATGACGGGACACTATTCCTTCTACAGACACCAATAATGGCGCACCATTCCTTCCACTGATACCATTAATGGGCACTATTTCTCCCACTGACACCAACAATAGGGCACCATTGCTTTCACTTATAACAATAATGGGGTACCATTCCTTCCACTGACACCAACAATGAATCATAGTTCCTCCCACTGACACCAATGATGTTGCACAATTCCTCCCACTAACACCAACGATGCACACTATTCCCTCCATTGACCCCACCAATGGGACACTATTCCTCCCAAGAACACCAACAATGTGGCACTATTCTCCCCACTGACCCCATTGATAGGGCACTATTCCCCCCACTGACACATTGATGGGGCACTATTACTCCCACTAGCAGCATTTATGGGCACTACAAGAAATGATGGGGCACTATTTCTTCCACTTTCATCAACAATGGGGCACTATTCTTCCCACTGACATCATTGATAAGACAACATTCCTCCCATTGACACCAACAATGGAGTACAATTCCTTCTACTGACACCAACAATGGTGCATAGTTCCTCCCACTGACACCAATGATGGGGCACATTTCTTCCCACTAACACCAAAGATGGGCACTATTCCCTCCACTGCCACCACCAATGGGGCACTATTCACCCCACAGACACCAATAATGGGGCATTATTACTGTCACTGACACTATTGATGGGGCACTATTCCTCCCACAGACACCAACAATGGAGCACAATTTTACCCGCTAACACCAATGAGGCACTATTCCTCCTGCTGACACCATTGATGAGGCAATATTCTTCCCACTGACACCATTTATGGGGCACTATTCCTTCCACTGACAACAATTGGGCACTATTCCTCTCATTGGCACTAAGAATTGGGCAGTATTCCTCCCACTGATACCAATGAAGGGGCACTACTCTTTCCACTGACACCAACAATAGGGCAGTATTTCTCCCACTTGCACCAATAATGGGTCACTATTCTTCCCACTGATACCAATAATGGGTCACTATTCCTCCCACTGATATCAATGATGGGGTACTGTTCTTTCCACAGACACCAACGATAGGGCATTATACCTTCCACTGATGCCAACAATGGGGCATTATGTACACTCCCACTACCCACAGGTGCTAGGTAATTTCTTTACTCCCACTGCTCACCAACCCTGGCCCATTCGTTTAGAGGGTTTAAGTACCCCTGTTGTAACTTACAAATTGAATGTGCTCCAAATGTTTTGGTGTCCCTGTTAGAGATTGCCCCTAATTTTTTGTCCTGGGAAAACAGAGTAAGTTCCCCAACAGGCACACAAATTGCAATACAAATTTGACAGAAGACCTAATCATTCCCTATTGTGAAACAAAACAAAAAATGGTTGTTTGACGTTGTAACGGGTTATCTTTGTACAACACACTGTAAAAAAAGAGCAGTGCAACCCAACATAGGTTTGTTTAATGGCGCTTGGCAGCTTTTTAAGAAAATGGTTGTTAAAAAGGAGCAACGTTCCTGTCGCATCTTCTCCTTCCATTAGACTTCCTTCAGAAGATGCACATACTGTACGTTTATCTCTTGGTGCAGGTTCTGTGTCCACAAAGATTGCCTGTTTTTCATGGGGTTCCCCTTAATGACTAATGAAAGGCACCTTGCTTACCAACTTTTCCTCAGATAAGCGTTAAGGCGGACTTATCAGAAAAATTCATACTTTACAGGAAATAGTGGAGTGTATCCAGAATCCCCATATCACATATTTATTCTGAGAAAAAAAAATATTCATTCTCACCATGAATAAAAAAACTGGGAATAGAACATTTTTCATGTGACCCAAAGCCTAGGCAGGCTGGATCACATGATCTCCAATCACCAGACGCGTTTGGCTTTTACCTCGTGAAGCTGCCCTAGATGGCCTCCATCTGCCTTGTTTATGTGGATGGAGGAATCTGTGGCCGTCCAGGGCCAGCTTTACAAGGTGAAAGCCAAATGCGTCTGGCGATTGGGAATCCCCCCCCCCCATACACACACACTGGGATTAGGACATTGTTTTCTGACATCGGGGCCCACTACTATCAAAATACACTTCAGCTGATTGGCCACAGCCATCAATCGACAAAAGTTTTCCAGCTTTGAATTCGTCAAGAAGTTGATCAAACAATCAGTTTCCGTTTAGCAGGTAGGGACAAGCGCTGGTCAAAATTTGGTTGGTTCCTTCTGAACTGGTCCCTTCTGTGCTGTTCTTTTTTTTTTTTTTTTTTTTATCTTTTTTTCTTTTTTTGTGTATGTTGCCGTCTGCTCTCTTCCAACCTTTCTATCGTCTATAAGTTTATGTCGAACCGCAAACTCACTTAATAAGTAGGAGGATTGTAAGGTACAATAATTAAATTGGTATACTGGACGGTACCGTATTGTAGTTTTATTTAGAAAATCTTTCCGTTAATTGTGACTATCTTTGGGATTTTTTTATATTTTTAGATGTGACATGTTTGTTTGGGGGGGGGGGGGTTTTTTTGTTTCGTTGTATGTGTTTTTTTCTTTTTTTCTATTTTTTTTTTTTTTTTTTTTCTTGTCGTGTCTTCCCTGGTCAAGTCTTCCTTGGTTGGTTTAAAACTGGTCGCGAACAGGGATGGACGATTTGCCTTTGACTAACAAACTAGTTGAAGAACT
>BLSH010018949.1:1332196-1350266 GCA_018402905.1 Glandirana rugosa | reverse complement strand
GGGATTTTCATAGGCAAACTGACTCATAGTTATGAATAAACTTTAGAAAATTTATTGGTATACAAAAGGGAAAAGGATTTTATATAAAAGCACAAAATCCAATACAATTGTACAAATTACAAGTGTATACAATACATAAAACAGCCAGGATGTGCTGATTCTCGAAGTCCGACGCGTTTTGGGATACACCCTTCTTCAGTGACTTTGTTATTTTTTGAAGAGAATCAATTCTATAACGTAATACAGTACAATGTTATGGTCACATTCAAAGACAACAATATTGTTCCAGACCACTAGGGACATCAAAGTTTTTACTTTCAAAATCACACTGCTGGCACGTACACTTGTGGCAATCAAAGGGTATATTAAAAAATGGGCCATAAGGCCCAATGAATACTGGGTAGCACGAGTTGCCGCTGATGACACACCGCCCAACCGGTCACCACTGGGCCTCCGTAATCGTCACCCTCACCGTGTCAGTACCACCGTAATACAGTTGGAATGAGAATAAAAGGGAGTTTGGTTTCCACGGGTGTTTGAGGTTGTTAGAAGATCATCACAGATCTATAAAAAGTTTTTGTGTGTTTATTATAAAAGGTTTACAAACATCTAATGGGAAACAGTCATTCTTATTGAAAAACTGGGGGAAAAAAAACACACAGCTGACACCGCATATTAGCCTTACTAATCTTGAAAGGGAATGCATGACATGAGGAATTCCCCCCTCCATCTGTCTCTAAGGTTTGTTGTAAAGTCACTTTGTATATCTTACCGATCTATTCACTCTTACCCCTGTATAGGTGCCTATGCACCGGCGCGACAAAGCGGCACATTGTCGCGCCGGTGCTGACGCACCGAGAAATGGACGTGAAGTGTCCATTCAAATGCGCATGCGCCAGCGTCCTTTTAAGCCATGTGTGCAGAGGGCCACAATGCGCACAGCCACTCTGCACACACCACGCCAGAGGACGATTCGGGAAATTTCTCAGGTATGCGGGGATGTGCTTCCCCTCCCCTCCCTACTTGAATATATAAGTATTTAGGCACCTATACAGGGGTAAGAGTGAATAGATCGGTAAGATATACAAAGTGACTTTACAACAAACCTTAGAGACAGATGGAGGGGGGAATTCCTCATGTCATGCATTCCCTTTCAAGATTAGTAAGGCTAATATGCGGTGTCAGCTGTGTGTTTATTTTCCCCAGTTTTTCAATAAGAATGACTGTTTCCCATTAGATGTTTGTAAACCTTTTATAATGAACACACAATAACTTTTTATAGATCTGTGATGATCTTCTAACAACCTCAAACACCCGTGGAAACCAAACTCCCTTTTATTCTCATTCCAACTGTATTACGGTGGTACTGACACGGTGAGGGTGGCGATTACGGAGGCCCAGTGGTGACCGGTTGGGCGGTGTGTCATCAGCGTCAACTCGTGCTACCCAGTATTCATTGGGCCTTATGGCCCATTTTTTAATATACCCTTTGATTGCCACAAGTGTACGTGCCAGCAGTGTGATTTTGAAGGTAAAAACTTTGATGTCCCTAGTGGTCTGGAACAATATTGTTGTCTTTGAATGTGACCATAACATTGTACTGTATTACGTTATAGAATTGATTCTCTTCAAAAAATAACAAAGTCCCTGAAGAAGGGTGAATCCCGAAACGCGTCGGGCTTTGAGAATCAGCACATCCTGGCTGTTTTATCTATTGTATGCACTTGTAATTTGTACAATTGTATTGGATTTTGTGCATTTATATAAAATCCTTTTCCCTTTTGTATACCAATAAATTTTCTAAAGTTTATTCATAACTATGAGTCAGTTTGCCTATGAAAATCCCAGGTTCTAATTGAGGGAACTTTTCCTTTACAAGTATTTAAATAGGGATGACGGCAATAGGGTATTATTCCCAGGTGGTGTTTTTGAACAATTCATGGAGTGTGAGAGGACACGGAGCCACACAATGAGATTGGAGGAGTAGCGGTTTAACCTTAAACTGCGCAGGAGCGTTTTCACTGTCAGGACTGACTTCCACAATTGGTGGTGGCAGCGGGGAGTATTGATATTTTTAAAAGACTCTTGGATGTGCATCTCTAAGAACACAACATACAAGGATATGGGAAACGATTATCGACACTGACACACGTACACCTACACAGGTTGAACTGTGATGGACTATTGCCTTTATTCAACCTTGCCTACTATGTAATTATGCAGTATTGTCCATTGGGGAATATAAAGGGGAACAGAATTGTTTTAAGCTGAAGAAGACAGAGCTGTACCTATCATGGTGGTGATAAACTGTGTGTGAAAATGGTTCATGTCATTGCTGTAAGAGGGAGGGGCAAGAGGTTAAAGCAGACCTTTAAAATAAAATAACAAAACCTGATTTTGCTGCAATACTTACCTTAAATCCAGAGATTCCACTGTGGGACTTTTTTGCCATTAGTTGTCCTCAGTCTGATGGCCACCTTCGTTCAACCCATTTCTTCTGAGCCCAGGCCATCCTGGACCTGTCCCAGCCTGTGATTGGACAATGAAGGGGGGGCAGCACAGTGATGGGCTTATCTTATGGTCAGTCTGCTCTCTCCTCCCATCAGCATGTTTGTTGTCAGCACATGAATTGATTGGCTTGTTGTACTGCTTCCTCCTCTCGCTCCAGCCCTGCTGTACAGAGACAACAGGGGGCTGATGTCAGGTCCCATTCAGGGATTTACAATGTTTATTTAAAAAATACATTTTTTTACCTTAGTTGTTGTAAAGCTAATGTAAGATAAAAGAGTGCAAATGTAAGTGGACCTGTCAGTAACATTACAGGTCTACATGGCTTCTAACATATCACAATATACAGCAGCAGTCTGATTTCCCAGAAAAGCTCTACCTTCTATCACATCTATAAAAAACAGTCCTGTAAACTCTATTGGCTGTAATGCCATTGCACGTATTACCTGAATATAATATCAACATTAAATAGTGAGAAAACAAAATACGAAAAGCCCTTTTACTATTTTTTTTTCTTTCAGCAGATTATTAGATGCCCCCTACTTATTCTTATGTGGTAGCGCAATGTTAATTTTTTACGTCAAATTTCAATTTAGTTTTAGTCATAGTCTTTTGACTAAAATGCCATTTTAGTTTTAGTCGTATTTTAGTCATCTGAATTATTTTAGTTTTAAGCGTATTTTAGTCACCTTAACCAATTCAACACTAGGCCTATTTTGTGGACTTGGTGCTTACAAGATAAAACCAGTTTGTTTGTTTTTTGCTATAACATTACTTAAACCCCCCCAAACATTATATATATTTTTTCTAACACCCTAGAGAATAAAATGGTGGTTGTTGCAAAACTTTATGTCGCACCGTATTTGCACAGCAGTCTTACAAGCGCGATTTATTAAAAAAAAAATTCACTTTTTTGAGTGAAGAAATAAGACCACAGTAAAGTTAGACCAATTTTTTTCCATATTGTGAAAGATAATTTTACGCCGAGTAAATTGATACCCAGCATGTCATGCTTTGAAATTGCGCCTGCTCGCAGAATGGCGACAGACTTTGCAACCTAAAAATCTCCATTGACGAAGTTTAAACATTTTACAGGTTAACAGTTTTGAGTGACAGAGGAGATCTAGTGCTAAAATTATTGCTCTCGCTCAAACGATCGCGGCGATACCTCACATGTGTGGTTTGAACACTGTTATCATAAGCAGGCGCGACTTACGTAGGCGTTCACTTCTGCGTGCAGGCTCGCAAGGACGGGGCGCTTTAAATTTTTTTTTTTCTTATTTATTTTACTTTTTATTTTTTAATTTTACACCGTTATTTAAAAAAACATTTTTGATCACTTTTATTCCTATTACAAGAAATGTAAACATTCCTTGTAATAGAAAAAAAGCATGACAGGACCTCCTAAATATGAGATCTGGGGCCAAAAAGACCTCATCTCATATTTACAGTTAAATGCAAAAAAAAAAAAAAAAAATTGGGCCTTTTAAGACCGTTGCAATGTTATGGAGCCGCTCACTCGGCTTCCAGTGCAGGAGGGAAACGGACCCGATCATCTCCGCTGCTGCCGATGGTCCGGTAAGTGGCGGAGATGACGGGAAAGTGGTGGGGGGGGCACCTCTCCCTCCACCGATAAAAGTGAATCCGCCGCTAAGATCACTTTTATCTGAAAGAGAATTGCTGGCTGTAAAAAAACGGTATCTGAATGGTGCCTGCAACTGCAGGCACTATTCAGATATCTCCAGTCAAACCCAAGGACGTCATATGACGTCTGGCGGTACGGAAGTGGTTAAATAGTATTAATTTAGTTGACGAAAATATTTTAGTGGACAAAATTAACACTATGTTACAACCATATTTAGGGTCTAATGTGTAACATGCTCCAGATCTGCCCCCCCCCCCCACCTCTACCCAACCCCTCCTTTGTTTGACAGCATACAGGGGTTCTTCTCCTCACACCAGCTGTCACTTTTCAAAAAGAACACAGCTGCATCATTCATTCACAACAATCTGGAAATGCATGATCTACAAGTCCCATCTGCCCCTGCGGCCAGACGGCTTGTAGTTCTCAATGCATTGCAAGGGCACTGGTGAGTGGTCACATAGTTCATTGACACTTCCTGCAGCTCTGTGGATGATGATACGGCCTCAATGGAACCTAGGGTTTGTAGTTCTAAAGGGGCTCTACACGGTACAAATGGATGGGGGGCTTAGACTTCATTATGCAGGATTCCAGAGCACATCAGAGGAGGGAAACTGAGGACTTTGCTGGGCAAATTAAGCAGAGATCATGCAGAGTGCAGTGCAGGATAGGAAGGTGAGAGAGAGGACCATGCTGTGGTTGGCATCGCAGAGGAAAGAGGGAGCAAGAGACTTAGCCACTGGAAAGCCCTCTGCTGTGCTGAGGACCGGCAAGTGCAGTGCTGTGACCTGCGTGCCGAGGGACTGACCCATCACCAGAATACAGTTCACACTGTGCTGAGGACTGGTGTCACCCCAGGCAACCGAGAGTGAACCGACATCTAACCAAACGGACCACTACCACTATGTCTCTGGGTCTGGTGAGAGGGCCTTGTGGCCATGACCTGTTGCCACTAAAGACTGAGCCTTAGAAACTAACTGTACAGCTGTTTTTTAGCTCTATTACTGCTTGTAGGCCTTGTTGACTGCCCCCACATGCACCAACAGTATATTTGGGTCTCAATGTTAGCCGGCTGAAGAGTCAGGACCAAAGACTGCATTACAGTTGATAAACAGAGACCTTTGCCCCTTCGCTTGGTTTAAGAGGTACCTCTCAGGGGATGCTTCACCATACGCTAGCCATTCTCCTAGAGTGCACTCTAACCCAGTTGCACTATTATTATTCACATTGCAGTTAAAGTTAATAGGCACTGTTTATCGCTGAATTTGCTATTTCATGTGTTGACTTCAGTCTAGTGGAACAAAACTCTATTCTAAGTTACTTTGGCATAGCTATTAGTCTGTCTAGCAGACTGTGTCCGAATCTACCTTCTGTGTGTTCATTCATGCTCAAACCACCATTTATTCTAGCCCGTACCAATACATTGATTTCATTTACCACTAAACAGTGTCTATTTCCTGATGCTAATTCACAGCTGAGTTAAAGGTATCTATACTCATGTTCTTATAAGTGCTTGCAGTGACTTTTATTCAACCACCTGTGTCAGAGGGGCTGAGGTTGTTCTTGGAGTTTAGGCGAAGAACATTTTGACCCCTAATATAAGGGACATTTTTGACACTGACCTCAAATGAACTGGTTTAAGTAAAGGTTCCCCTGAGACCTGAAAATGATTTTAGGGGTTCACCTGGGGTAGATTGGTTGAGAAAGAGTGTTGTAGACTATTGGAAAGATGAGAGTGCCACAAAGTTTTACCAGTAAGAATTTTATTTGTCAAGCCAAGTAAACAGAAATCGCACACCTTTCAGGGGCTCAACCAACTCTTTAGCAGGGCTAGTATGCTGGCAGTGAGTTGGAGTTTGCACTTAACAGCTGTTGCAGCATAAAACAAATCAGAGTTGGGTTGCCAGACTGATAGCCATGCTGAGTTATGGTCAAACACTGCACCCAGGCTACAGCAATAAAAGTCAACACTAGCTTGACCCTTTGACATATATGAACAATGACATGCATGATACTACAGTGCCATCTAGATTTTAAGTTAGAAAAATGCTTCTCTGAAAGAAACTGATGTAGAAAGGAAGAGGTAAGGGATACGCCAATGTGGGAATGGCTACCCAGACTTTCCAAATAAAAGGCCAGCAGCATAAGTTGAAATGGGGGGCTTCATAACAACCAGAAGAACTAAGAAAGGAAAGTCTGTGTCAGAGGGGACTTCAAAAGACCATAGAAGTAACTTCACATGGGATGACATTAAATCTACACTACGAGAGCTCCCAGTTTCCTGCAATTGATTGCGTAAAGCCTGGATCCCTGTATGGAAATTGAAAACTATAACCCAAGCTAAGTTTTTTTTTTAGTGTATCCCTATTGCATACAGATAGCAAGGTGACGTGATAAAGGAGGCCACGCCTCCGAAAGCATCGTCATAGAAACCCCCACATGCTGAGGTTTGGTTCCTGCCTCCTCCATTCTCCCCAGTGTCGTGGCCTATTACAGCCATGGCCGGAGGCATGGGCAGTAGACAGGGCACACTGGAGCCATATCTCAGCGGCTTGTGAGTTGCCATCCGGCTTCACGGTGGTTGGATGTCATATTACACCAGGGGAGGGGAACTTACCAATCTTCATGCTTTCATTTATGTTTCAAAATGTGAGTGCAAAGCTTTAGATGGTTTAATAAACAATATTATGCTAGGGCCTATGTGCTCTCTCTTCCAGATATATGTCCACCACCCAGTGGATCATCAAGAGAGCTGCAGTGGTATAGCAGATGAGGATCTGAGCATATAGAGATCACCAGCCTAGCCTAGCCTAAGGGTCTCTGGATCAGCCCATTTACTGGTCGTTTTCTTTTGTTACACGTTAATTAACTTCCTAGCCAGGGCTGCTGTTAGAAATCACAAGGCCATATACAGCCCCCGGCTTAAAGTGACTGAGATTTATCAGTCCCTTTCTCTGCAACCTTAGCTACATGAATGAATAGGAAGCGCACTGAGGCGTGCTGCTCATTCACAAATTGAAGCATAGTAAATACAATTCACTATGCTTCAGAAATGAATGGACACAGGAACGACTGGTATTGCTCACTCACTGTGTTCATTCAGGAAAAGAAGGGGTCATAAAATGACATACAGTACTTACCAGACACTTCCCTGCTCTCCATCCTGAAACATCATCCTGTGCACGCAGCAGCTGCCGGTGGGAGAGGAGGGAAGCTGGAAGTGCAGCGGGGGAAAGGGGCACACAGGGGGGCCCAGACAGCAGATGGAAGCAGTGCATTTGCTAGAACCAACCCCCTGCAGTGCAGTCAGAGGGGGAAAGAGGAAGAAAAGCTGGCAGTGCTGCAGGGGGAGGCCGAGTAGGATTGGTGTCTGCAGTAAGACAGTACAGCTGGCCCTCCTGCTCAGCAGGTGCCCGGGCCCCCCTTTTGAACCGATAGGGCCCAGGCCCAGTACAGATGGGCTGGCTGTACTGCCTTATCAGCGGCCCTGTTCCTAGCAAATGAGCATTGTCAATGCTCATTTGCCAGAAAAGTTAGGTAGCATGTGCATGTGTGTAATACTCTGTGTGTCTTGTATTGTTTTCCTAAAATTGTAAGTACTTTGTATGTACAGTATTCTTCTTTAGTAAAATCACATTTAATTACTACAGGGGTTTGTGCTTTCTTGTTTTACCGCAAGGTAACATAAAAGATGCAAGCAAAACACATTTGTACAGCAAAGTGTGGAAGGGTAGATCAGCGAGGACATAGTATATGTTTTCATTTAGCATTTCGCTGTCTGGAAGGCTTTGTTCTATAATATTCCTACAATAAAGTGTCACTACATTCTTAAATTAAGGTTCATTTATGTCACCATTATAGCCTTTTCTGTCTTTTCCTTCTTTCCACTCCCTTCTGTGATTTTAGTGTAAAACTACTTCAAGCTGTGTAAAATATCTTATATTCAATTATTTAAAGGCAGTACTTCTAAAAAATTGAAAATCGCTGCAGGGCCTTTGTGATTACGACGAGTAAAAGAAAAATGGAGATTTCTTGAATCAAAATATTTTTATTCTTCAAGTCGTGGTAAAGGAGGAATAGCGCAGGAACCAGCAGATGAAACCCTCTGTGTAGTCCCATCGCCCGGGAAATCTGGGGTTTGGGGGACGCAGCGAGGATGAAGGAGATATTTTGTTCCACTAATTAAAACTTCGGAATTCTTAGCCCAGCAGATCTGTAAATGGCAGGCAGTATAGGGCGCACGCTTCTGTGGCTTAAAATAGTTTTGTGATGTGAAATAAAAATAAATAACTATGCCGAAGTAGAGTCTGAGAATGGAGTGACGCGGGTGGGAGGGGTACAGGAATAATTAATGTCAGCGTATCGACCTCACAGAATGGAACGCTTCTTCAGTGGCTTTGTCCTCGTAATAAATATTAGAGGAGATACTGTATGTCATTTATCTATACATAGCAGTTCTGAGAATGGAGCCCAGACACCATCTCTAGTTTAGTGACTTAACCACTTCCCGACCAGCCGCCATCATTATACTGCAGCAAGGTGGCACGATCCCGCAAATCACCGTCATTTTACGTTGGCGCGGGATCTAGCTTTTGTGGGCGTGCGCGCACCACCGTAAGCGCGTATGCGCACCCACTGGCCAGTGGGGGAGCCAATCAGCGGGTCCGGCGGACTTGATGTCCGCCGGCCACCCACGATCGTTCCCCGCAGTGACAGAACGGGGATCTGCCTGTGTAAACAAGGCAGATCTCCGTTCTGACTGGGGAGATCAGAGCCTCTGATGAATTGGGTTCGCCCTGGAAACGCGTCAGCCTTTGTCTTATGGATAACATCCAGGTCCTCTGCTGAGGTTCTGCCATCGTTTCCATTGGATGCATTGTCGAATTTCAAAAAGTTTTATTATCAGCTCCGCTTGTGAGTATATGGATTTTATCTTTACAAATATATTAAACTTTTTAATGGTACGGCACAAGGTCGGTGAGCACCCCTTCCCTGCCAGTGTCATTAGTACAATAACAGTGCATATTTTTAGCACTGATCACTGTAATAATGTCGCTGGTTCCCAAAAAAAGTGTCTAAAGTGTCCGTTAGGTGTCCAATCTGTCCGCAAGTGTTCTCCCATGATAAATTACTTAAAAAGCAGAGGTGGGTTATAAAAGGGATCCTATGAGGGTATAAATATGGGGACTGCCATTGCTGACTTGCTTTTATAGGCCCTAGAGCGAATTCGCTATCACTGGGTCAATGAGTGTAAACATTTAAAGTAGATCTTAAAATGTTAGGTAAAAATTTTTAGCTCAGCCCAAAATTTAAAAAAAAATTTTGCTCCAGTACTCATCTTAAATTTGGAGCTGTCTGTCATAGCCACTACTCTTCGGGGTTAAATGACGATCAGTGGGTGGGGGCTGGTTGGGGCATTCCCTTCAAATTGATCACATAAAAAAAAAAAACTATGATGAAAAAATAGAGCAATTTTTCTGTCTATGGGCCATATTCTAATCCGTGTCACTGTCTACAGAGAATGCCTGTATTACATGTATGTAGCATTGAAGTGGTGTTCCGTCTGGGAAAAAAAAATTAAAACTCAGCAGCTACAGACTTTTAATATATGGACACTTATGTGTCCAGGGAGTCCGCAATGTCGGTACCCCAGCCGATTTTCGGATTGGCTCCCAGCTGCGGCCGCCGTCATTTGTGGTAAGGGAAACCGGCAGTGAAGCATGCGCAAAGCGCACTGCGCCTTCTAACTGGCTCAGTGTTCTGACAGAATCGGCGACCAATCAGATTAGGTAACGGAAGTGATGTTCCATCAGCTACGCATGTGTTCCACCTCTACTAGGCTTGATAATCTGACAGAACATCTGTAGTCAGAAGAAGGCAGTGGAAATCTTACTATACCCGTCTTAAATTGCACAGTAATTTTAGCAATAAACTGAGCATATATAAATAAATATAGTATATTGACATCTGTGATGCTCTTTGGATGTTTAATTTTGAAAGCCTAAAGGTTAAAGCAGAGGACCGCCGCCTGCCAAGTCCAGCGATGTCGGCACCACCACCGATCTTCGGATCGGCTGACCGAGTGCTGCCACCGCCATTGAGTAAGAGAACCCAGCAGTGGAGCCTTTCAGCTTCACGCCGGGTCCCTACTGCGCATGCTTGAGCCGCCACTGCGCTTTCTCACTGGCCAGCGTTGAAGGAGGAGGAGGAGGGAGCCCGGCTGCTGACAGCAGTAGCCCGGGCAGCCGGATGTTGGGGAAAAGGACACCTGTCAAAGATATTAGGTATTCTCTCCCCTCTCCCCCCCCGCCCCCCGAAGGTGCCAAATGTGACACCTGAGGGGGGAGGAATCCAATGAGCGGAAGTTCCACTTTTGAGTGGAACTCCGCTTTAAGCATTGAGCAGTGCGGGGTGTACCAACATGGCCTCCGCCACCTTGCTAAAGCTGGCGTCCAGCTTCTTTCAAAATTTAACATCAAACAGCATCACAGATGTCAACATAATATATTTATTTATATACGCTCACTTTATTGCTAAAATAAGATGTCCGCTTCCGTTGTTCTGTTAGATTAGCAAACCTGGTAGCAGTGAACACATGAGCAGATGAGGGAACGTCACTTCCGTTACCTAATCTAACGAGTTGCCAACTCTGATGGAACACCAGCGGCGGAGGAGGGGGGTCGAACTTCCGATAAACGGCACCGCAAAGCCGTTTCCCGGGAAGTGGGGAAGGGTACCTGTGAAAAACAGGTACCCATTCCCCCTCCCCCTCAAAGGTGCCAAATGTGGCACCGGAGGCGGGAGGGGAGGAAGCAGATCAGCGGAGCTTCTACTTTTGGGTGGAACTCTGCTTTAAAATCAGTTGTCCCTTTGCTTGCCATTATCTGGCACTTGAATCATTATTCCATCACTGACATGATATGGTACAATTCCTCCCACCAACAACAATAGAGCACAATTCCTCCCATCAACACCAATGATGGGACATCAAACATGGGGTGCAATTTCCCCTACTTGCTCCAGCAATCTGGCATGATTCTGACAACAAAGATGGGGCACAGATCCTCCCACCAACACCAACAATGGTGCAGAATTCCTCCCACTGACAACAATGATAGTGCACTATTTCTCTCACTGACACCATAGATGGGGCACTATTTCTCTCACTGACACCAATAATGGGGCACAATTCCTCCCATTGACACCAATGATGGGACAATTCCTCCCACCAAATATCGGCACAATTTCCCGTACTAGCGCCAGCAATCTAGCATGATTCTTGCCACTGACACTAATGATGGGGCACAGTTCCTCCCACCAACACCAATGATGGGGCACAATACCTCCTATTTGCCCTATCAATGGGGCACTATTTCTCCCACCGATACCAATGGTGGGGAACAATTCTTCCTTATAACACCAAATATGGGGCACTATTTCTCCTACTGACATCAATGATTGGGTGCAATTCCTGATATTGTCACCATGGCTGTAGCACAATACTTCCCACTGATACTAACGATAAGGCACAGTTCCTTTTACCCAATGACACCAATGATGCAGCACAATTCCTCCCACTGATACCAATGATGCGGCACTACAACTGACACCAATGATGGGGATCTATTCCTACAACTGACACCAATGATGGAGCACTCTTCCTACGACTGATACCAACAGTGGGATATTATTCCTACAACTGACACCAATGATGGGGATTTATTCCTACAACTGACACCAATGATGGGGATCTAATCCTACAACCGACACCAATGATGGAGCACTATTCCTATGACTAATACCAACAATGGGGTATTATTCCTACAACTGACACCAAAGACGGAGCACTCTTCCTACAACTGATACCAACAGTGGGGTATTATTCCTACAACTGACACCAATTATGAAGTTCCTCCTCCTGCCACCTATGATGGGGCACTATTCCTCCTGTTGATATCAACAATGGTGTGTTATTCCTCCATCTACTGACCACAGGCGGTAGGTCAGTTTTTTTACTCCTACTGACAACCAACCTGGGGTAATTTTTCACTCCAACTGTCCACTAGGCACTGTTTTCTTTCACTCACACTGGGGCATTTTCTACTCCCACTGGTCACAGTCTGACCTCCCAAAAAAAAAAAAACAGGGAATATGTATGCATAATTATTAAAACCAGCCTTATAGGGTTTATTGACACCATCATCATTGGACTGAATTGCCCAAGGCTTCAGTTCACGCCGACGGGCTGCATACTGCAAGGCATAGCAATGCAGGGTATGAGCGAGTTAAAAAAAGGAGATAAAAAGTAACAAAAAAGCACTGCAGCATATGTTAAAAATTCATTGCAAAGTGCCGCTGCACATCAAAACAGCTCGTACATGTTAAGCTTGTGCTATGGTGTGAATGGGCCCTAAGTGGCGCCTATACTATTTATCACACAGGTGGGCTAGTAGGCATTTTGAACATATCTTTGAATACTTTGTATGCCAACGAGTTATGCTTCAAAACTCAGCAGCAGAGAAGTCATATATTTAGGGAATGTAAGGATTAGGGGGAAAATCTAATCGTATTATGTTATACTAATTAAATGGAGTCTGTTAAGAAGCTTACTACTTCAGGTCTGCACAGTCATTGTTGGCATTGTTTATGTACTTTCTAAGCATTACCTTATTTTCTTTCTGGGCTGCTAAATTTTGTAAAAAGAGTTTATGGATATGAAAACTAACAACACAAATACTATTAAGTGCTAAAATAACTGCCACAATAAAAATGTCAGTTATTTAGGTACCTGAGCTGTGTGTAAGGAACAACATGTCCTATGCCCTATGAGGACTCTGAAAAGTAGAATGGGAGAACATATCAGAGCTCACATAGCCGACTCGCCTCTCTAATGCTCCTATTTTTTGAACCATTGTGGGGGAGATATAACAACGTTCTTGTTCCAGACTATTGACGGAGTGGTTATTGGATTAAGACGAGGTGATGTAAGAGCCAGCCCTTTGTCTAAGGAGGCTTTTTGGATTTATCGTCTAGGAGCTAGAATGCTGGAAGGTCTCAACTACTGCTGGGATTTATTTGCAGGTTATTAAATAAAATGATTGAATGTACATTGTATATATTTATTGTGTGTGTATTCTAGAATAAAGAGGTTTAACACGCCTATCTAAAGATGTATAATGAGGGTTAGCATGCACATAGTAAATACTTTGGTGTGCGCAGCCTATTGCATTAGGGTGTGCACCTCAGAGCGCAAACATACATGCGTGTATATCAGCAGACCAGAGGGCAGTGTCAGTGGAGCGTAGATTGGTGTCAGTATTTTTTTTATTATTTTTTTACAATATTTTTATTAACCACTTCACCCCCAGAAGGATTTCCCATTGTAGGACCAGAGCACTGTTTGCGATTCGGCACTGCGTCGCTTTAACGGACAATTGCGCGGTCGTGCAACGTTGTACTCAAACTAAATTTGCATCTTTTTTTCCCTACAATAGAATAGAGCTTTCTTTTGGTGGTATTTGATCACCTCTGCGTCATTTCTGATCACCGCTATAAACAAAAAAAGAGCGATAATTTTGAAAAAAAAACAATTTTTCTTACTTTTTGCTGAGATCCAAATACAAATACAAATTTTGGTCGATTTATATTCTTCCTCATATTTTTGGTAAAAAAAAATCGCAATCTGCGTTTATTGATTGGTTTGTGCAAAAGTTGCCGCGTTTACAAACCATGAGAATTCATTTCTGGCGTTTTTACAATTTTTTTTTTTTTTACTGGTAATGGCGGCGATCTACGATTTTTATCAGGACTGCGATATTGCGGCGGACATGTCGGACATTTTTGACACTTTTTTGGGACCAATGACATTTATTCAGCAATTAGAAATTTAAATATCCACTGATTACTGTATACATGTCATTGGCAGTGAAGGGGTTAACCTGCAGGGTGAGATCTAGGGGTTAACTGTGTTCCCTGGGTGTTCTAACTGTGAGAGGGCTGGGCTACCATGGGCATAAGACATCTAACTGATCCCAGTGACAGGGATCAGTAGATCTCTTAGATACCTACTGACAGAGCGGGGAACCACATTTAAATTTCCTTTGTACCTTATTAGTGTCTGTGAAAGACGTTAGGTGGCAGCAGCAGCTTCACTTATTATTACACTATCACATTCTTAATTGGCAGCACACTACCATTTTTTACATTTTGGCAGAGCAGGGAACCGCCGTGTTTACATCGGTGGTTCCCCGTTCTTTCTCTCTGGCAGGTCATTGCTGCTCGCCGGCGCACATGGGGTCTGCCCGAGCCGCAGGCACACTCCTGCAGAGTGCAGCAGGCACGAGAGCGCGCCGCCGGTGGCACACTCCCGCCCTCTAGATGCACACGCGCAAATTGCCGCTTATATACGGCGATTCGCAGGACAGCGCCACATTGCAGCAATTAATATGCGGCACGTGGTCTGGAAGTGGTTAATTTTTTTTTAGGAGCCCCATTATGGGGCTTTGGTGAAATATCAAGGGACTAAACAGACCCCTGGTGTTTCACTTTTGAGACAGAGAAAGAAACTGAGAACAGATATTCCCCAGTCCCTTTCTCTGCAGCCTAAACATAGTTTACTATGCTTCAATTAAGAATGAAGACAGGAGCGATCGGTACGGATCACTCGCTGTGTTCATTTGGAAAAGGAAGGCCGGTTAATTAAATATTCCCCAGTCCCTTCCCTGCTCCTGAGAGAGAGGAGGGAAGCTGGCAGCACTGCAGGGGGGAAATGGGAAGCAGGGGAATCGTCTCTGCATGGGGATGATTAGGATGTGCCCAGGCACACCCAACATACCTTGTGCACACGACTATACTTCCAACATTTGTTATGGCTTGCAATGGGTTTCTCCTTATTATACTTTGTAAGCAGTAAACTTGTGTGAACAGGAACTTGTCAGTTCCAAACACACTTTTCACATGGACAATTTATTTATACTTTTGCAGAGATGTTTTTATTTTGTAAAATAAAAGCAGAACTAAACTCAACTCCCTTCTCTCTCCCACCAGTGCCAACATCTTTGGTTGTTTTTTATTTTCGGGTCCAGGATCTTCAGCCATCTGGATTGGTCAAGCCAGGATAATGTAGCTGCCATGCATGCAAACAGAAGTTCAATCACTCCTGCACCGAGGCATGCTCAGAATGTACACTGAGCTTTGTATGTGCAGCTCAGCGTACAATCTAAAAAGAGTTTGTGAACAAGCAGGGACCTTTTTTATTGCAGAAGAGGCATAGCATGTTTCCTCTACTTTAAAGGCTAAATTCACTTAAAAATAATAATAATAATAATAATGAACGCACATTTTTTTGCAGGTATAAAATGTGCATCTATTTTTTTTTTCATATAAGCCTGCAGAGCATTGCACCTGCGATCAGCAGATTGCAGGTGCAATATCAGGCTACTGCAGACTGTATGGGCAGACAGTCACTGAAGTCCAAGAAAAATTAATGAACTACAAAAGCCCTTTCCAGTAACCTCACTGTTCACTGAGAACTACAAGCAGCGGTGGCAGACAGGACTTGTAGTCTATTTATTCACAGATCACTGTGAATGAATAATACAGCTGTGTGGGTGAAGATGCCAACTGTCCTGGATTTGCTGGGTCAGTCCCACATCTAGGTACTCTGTCCCGGTGATGTGGTGTCCAGGACTGCGTCCTGAAATAAAATCACTTTTATTTTAAGGTGATATTAAAGATTAAAATTAAAAAAAAATAGCAAACATAACTACCTGCTGTGTGTAATGGTTTTGCCCAGAACAGCCCCTCTTCTGGGGTCCCCCGCCAATGCTCCTGGCTCCTCCTCTTCTCCGAGTGCCCCCATAGGAAGTGGCTTGCTATCAGGGCATTTGTATGTGCTTGCTCCCGAGCCCCACTCTGCATACCCATCCATATTCCCATTGCACACAATCCTGGAATAAGCTCTAAGCAAATGGGTGGTGCAGCAACCGCCAGCTGGAAACTGGGACATACATGACGCAGTGTGAATATTTGCCAACACACCACAGATCTTTGAGTTAAGTCCAAAAATGTTTTTTACTAAAGCGTGATCACATCGCAAGCAAAAAGAGTGCACCGGTACAGAGCCGTGCAGAATCTCTTCATAATCACATGCCTGACGAAGGGGTCATGCACGGCTCTGAAACATTGCACTTTTTTCTTGTAATGTGATCATGCTTCAATAAAAAAATAGTTTGGACTTTACTCAAAGATCCATGGTGTGCTGGCAAATATATGCACTGTAAGTCAATTAGACGCACAAAACGGGGCTTGGCCCTGCCCCCGCTCCCTCCTTTCTGGCTGTGATTGCATGAACAAATACTCTATAAATACTTCAAGCAGCTCCTCCTAAAATCTACCCTCTACTTCTGGAAGCTTCTCCAAGGTTCCAGAAAGCAGGGGGAGTCACCAGATATGCTGCTTGCTGAATCATCCAGCCTCCCTGAGTCACTCAGCCCTGACTCAGATTCAACCCAGGATTGGCTCTCAGCCAACCCAAATTTTCCTACTCTACAACTCACCTATTCTCGCACATTAGAGGGTGCTACATGACCATGAGCAGTAACTCAATAAAAAGCATTACTGAGGGTACGGCAGCTGGTTGGTTCCTGCACAAATAAGGGTGGGATCAACCAGAAAGAGGTGCATAATCTGGGCAGGACCATGCGGAAAGTGAGTGTGATCTGGGCAAAGGGTGTGATATATGTGGTCCATGGGCAGGAGTGATAGTGTCCCGGGGACTGGGATGAAGATGTTGGTAAGTATGGCTGTGTGACATCAACTTTAGGAGCTATGTTGGGTATAGCTACAGGACAAGTAAACTTTCAGATTTTAGTACAGCTGCAGTGTTTGCTGGACAGCATTAGTAGCACAGCAGTTTATTTCACTTGTTGTTTAGAATTGCTCATTTATAGACAGTTCACCATAAGTCCCAAAAAGCCTATGACCTATAACAAAGGACTGTTAGTCAGAATTGTACAAGCTGTTGTAATCATGTTAATGTAGTTCAGATCACATCAGCGGTTTCCATGTTACGTATGCTTTATCAACCGCACGGAATCTTCACAAAGTGCTGACTTACTGTGCCGCTGTCTGACCTGTCAATCACGGGAATGGGATGAGGAGCATTTAATGTATGTGAGTACCTGAAGGGGAATACAAACAAGAGGTACATATAGTGCTTTTCTATGAACGCCAGCTGTGCAGTTGTGCATGGTCAGTTAGCAAAAGGGTGTAGATCAGTCATTATTGTGACAACTGCATTTCCCAGGGGGATCAATAGATGCTTATCTGCAGTTAATATGTTACAAGTGAGCAGTTGTTAAGCCAACCATAAAGTTTGATGGAAATGAATAAAGAGGCTTCTTGAAAGGTCAGGCTATCCAAAAATGGATACTTGGCTTTAGGCGTTCGCTGGCTCCTCACGTGACCTGGAAAATGCGATAACGAAATCGCTACATCCGAGTTCCCAGCAACATCCACCTGACACAACCATTGCAAGGAAGAAATATCTATTGGGAGAAATATGTAGACTGCTGACCTGGAAATGCTACTTGCCTGGCTCCAATAACAAGTAGCACACTGTGGTGAATGGTTAGCATAGTATAAAAGGGGATAGTTAAATAGATTTTGAAACAAAAAAAGGCAGCTGAGTCACTTCTGGAAGGGATAGCTTAGCTGCTGAGTCATGGCTGAGAAGGTGGCAGGGTGCCCTGAACTGCTGAGTCACTGCTGGGAGAGGGGAGAAGGGGAAGGTGATCTACTAAGTCAATGCTGGGAGAGGGGAGAAGGGGAAGGTGATCTACTAAGTCAATGCTGGGAGAGGGGAGAAGGGGAAGGTGATCTACTAAGTCAATGCTGGGAGAGGGGAGAAGGGGAAGGTCG
>BLSH010018949.1:1259508-1313030 GCA_018402905.1 Glandirana rugosa | reverse complement strand
CACTTTTTTGGGACCATTGGCATTTATACAGCGATCAGTGCTATAAAAATGCACTGATTACTGTGTAAATGTCATTGGCAGTGAAGGGGTTAACCTGCAGGGGGCGCGCTAAGGGTTAACTATGTTCCCTGGGCGTGTTCTAACTGTATGGGGGATGCCCTAACAGGGGAAGGGAAGTTATCACAGCCTTCACGTAAAGGAAGGCTGTGATCACAGCCCTTCCCCCTCACACAGAGCGGAGGTCCGTGTTTACATACACGGACCTCCGCTCATTCGCTCCGGGGGGGGCATCGCGGGTGGCCGGCGGCAATCGAAGCCGCCGCACCCGCTCCCTGGCCCCCCCTGGACACAGTGAGCGCGCGGGCGCGCCTCCGGCGGCGCGCGCGCGCTCACTATACACGTTCCCGCAGCCGCCGTCGTATGACGGCGATTTGCGGGAACTTGCCACTTTGTCGCCGTCAATCGCCGATCGGCGGTCGGCAAGTGGTTAAAATAACATCATCTACAGTCTCTCCACATCAGTGGTTCTGAACCTCAGTCCTCAAGTCCCCCCAACAGGCCATGTTTTCAGGTTTTCCTTTGCACAGCTGCTTTAAATCATTATCAATGACATGGTGTTGATAAGAGCTATTTTATCTAAGGGAAGTTCCCAAACCATGGCCCGTTGGGGTACTTGATAACTGAGGTTGAGAACCTCTGCTCTACATCATCTGTCTCTCAGTTCAGTACTGTTGCTGCTTCAGAACCTCCCGTCATGCCTGGTTCTGAAGCAGCAACAGCACTGAACTGAGAGACACAATTTTGGATCAAAAGAGCTCCTTATTTAAATGACTAGTCATCCAGACGAGCCTCTGAAGAAGAGGGAAACCTTGAAACGCGTTAGTCGATGTGCCTATAAGCTTGTCGATTTTCGCATATGGATCTAAGTAGATGATGTTATTTTAAAGCCATGGCGCAAGAATTGGTTTGTGAGTATATTCACCTCCATTTTACATTTTCTAATAAAGACATGTATTGAAGATAATGCGCTAGGCCTACGCACCTTTTGTGTTTACTTATGCTTACAGTTAACCTGGACATCCCCAGTCTTTGGAAGGCAATGAGGAGTGGACCTCCCTGCCCCGGTATGTCCGATCAGCCCCTACCCTGTCTACCTTTAGGAGATCCCTGAAAACCCATTTATTCAGGGAAGCCTATCCCACACCCACCTAAGAACTGTACCCGAGCCCCCCATCAGATCATCCCCTGCAGCTATTACCCTTTGTACCACCTCCCCCCTTCCTTTAGAATATAAGTTCTATGAGCAGGGCCCTCCTGTGCCTTCTGTATTGAACTGTATTGTAATTGTGCTGTCCCCCCTCTATGTTTTAAAGCATTGCCCAACTGCTGGCGCTATATAACTCGTGTCTAATAATAATAATAATTACCCATATACACTAATATGTCGAAATAGGAGTTTGACACCACGATGAGACTTATCGCACAGAGAGCGGGCATTGTGGCATATGTGGACAGTGGAACTGTATCACCCATGGCAGTAAGTACAGAAGGGACCAGGGGGTGAGGAGGGGGTAGGGTTTTTGGTTCACGTTTTCATTTTTTCTGACTAACCCTCTAAAGGGAACATAGGTGTGCGCAGCCTATTGCATTAGGGTGTGCACCCCATAGCTCAAACACACATGCGCAGTACAGCAGTGGATGGTGCCAGTAGGGCTGAGATTGGCGTCAGTAGCTTTGTTTTTATTATTTTACTTTATTATTTTTTAAAATTTTATTTTTTTAATTATTTTTTCATATATATTTTTTAATTATTTATTTATTTTTTACAATTTTGTTAGGTTACCCATTATGGGGCTTTGGTGAAATAGCAGAGAAAGGGATTGAGGACAGAGATTCCCCAGTTCCTTTCTCTGTAGCTTCAGCTGCCATGGGGGTATGGGAATCAAGCAGGGGGAATCTGCATTGCACAGGGCAATTACAGTGTGATCAGGCACACCTGGCACAGCCTGTGCGCACACCTATGAAAGGGAATATGCATGTAGGAATAATGCAGGCTGCCATTTTTTATTTTCTTATATAGTGCTACTTACCTGGTTGTCATGCTGAAGCTTTGGCTTCAATGTCCTCTAGATGACTAGCGTTTTCTTCAAAATGCCAGCCAGTCGGCCCTGTACTTCCCCTTTGACAGTGAATGGAAAAAGACTGTCTGCTTCCCTCTGCAGCCTATAGGCACAAGCCTACTGTGCCTAATGGCTAATTCAAACTTGTTTAGGAAAATAGATTTTTGATAGGCTGAATCATGTCCTTTCTTTTGTAGCTCTCTACAATGAATCTTTGACAGAATGGGTGTCCCTGCGCTATAAATTGCTTGCTTGATTGCATTATACATTGTAAGGGATATCTCTCGCTCCATTTTAACAGCGTTGATTTTTTTTTACCCCCTTTGTTGTAAATCTTTTCAGCCGTACTCAATGTCACTTTATGCGTCGGCCTGTCAGAGAACGCTGTGCTGACAGGAGATTCACATCGCAGAACAGGAGTTTGTGGAAACGCAGATTAATTTTCAGTTCTTGACTCCAAGATTCTGCCTGCCGCTGAAAACGAGGAGGAAGAAAAGAAACGAACTGAGAGTTATAAATAGCCGCTGAAAAAAAAAAATCTGCTATATTCAGCATCTCCTAAAATGAATGTTTTACCCACGTAACTTAAATATCCCACACTCTCCATCACGGCTCCCATCTCCCTCCCCGCTCTCCATTCATCCTGAGCATTAATGGACGTCGCCGCAGCGGACGAGCAGATCAATTTTACCAGAAGAGCCCACAGATTGTCCTTCTGTTGCTGCAAATAAGACAGAATCATGTATAAGATTGCAACATGCGTACGTGATCCGTGTACTCGTACCGTTTCCCAGATTTACTTAAAGGAGAATGCCACCATATAGTTTTTTTTTTTAATACAAATGTGATATAAAAAACACATTCGTTTGTTAAAGTATTACTAAACCCACAACAGTAAAATCAGTCTGTATATGCACTAAATCATGCTTGTTATGCTCACTGTGGAACCTAGAGGGGTTAATCCTATGCATTGTGTAAAAAGGCTGCTCGATCCACTCTTCTCTGATCCGCCCCTTCTTTCACTGTCCCCAATCCATTTGCTGATAGTACAGAACCTTTGGAGTCACTCTGCCCATGCTCAGTTTGTTGTGTATTGCTAGAATGTTTCTTCTTTTCATGGGGGGGGGGGGTGTGTATGTGACCAGCACAGGGCCAATCAGCACTGTCCAGACAGGGGGCCAGGACAATCAGAGTAGAATGAAATCTCCTCCTACCAGTGGCGGCTGGTGATCCAGCAGGGGGGCGGCAAACAGACCCCCCCCCCCGGGGGTGGCAAACAGACCACCAAACTCCCTCCCACCTGGTGGGTGGTACTCATGCGGTCAGGCTCTTGGCGGTGATCCAGTGCAGAAGACAGATGCAGAGCTGATGACGGTGGCCATCATCCGGAATCTCCCTGTACATCTTCCCGCCTCTGGTACCGGCCAATACAAATGCTTCTCTTCTCGGTCAATCTGGTTGGGGGATGATGGGGTGACCAGACCCCTTGGGATGGAGCACCCCATCAACCCCCACCAGCACTTCTAATCAGTGTCCAGCTGAGTTAGAGGAGGAGTCCTTTTAGATCTCTCATGAAGTGAAGTGTATTTCTCCCAAGGTTGAGACGTGGGATCTTTCATTCTATAGTTACCCACTGAAAATTGGGTACTTGGACGCAGTAGTGGGCTTCAATTCCTCTATATTCCCCTGCATCGCATAGTAACCCATTATGTGTCATTTACCTGCAAACGAAGCCTGCGACGTCCCCTGTGCTGGCAGCATCCATCTTCTGCCCCTCTTCCTTCCGGGGCCGCGACTCCGGCTCTGTAACTGGCCAGAGTCGAGTGGTGTCACCCCCCCGCATGAGTGCGGGAGCCACCAGTCACGGCACGATCTCAGTGAAGGAACGACACAGCCGTTTCTTCACTGCACATGTGCCGAAACTACGTCGGCACATCTAGTACACTGCATATCTCCTGAACCGTGCAGGTTTGGGAGATATGCAGGGCACCTACAGGTAAGCCTTATTCTAGGCTTACCTGGAGGTTAAAGCGGTTGTCACAGGTTGACAACCACTTTAAGAACTGTATGGCCAAATGGTGTGACCAAATCCCCATATTTGCTTATTTGCTTATTATGTTCAGGTGCTTTAAATAGCCTTGTAGGATTTAGATTACATTTTTGTATGTGTGCGCTGTAATCTTTTGTTCTGTTTGTATATTTAATGTGATGCACAGTTAGGGTGTGCCCCCCAAGTCTTTGTCTGCATGTAGATTATAGTCCGGGCGCATGGATCAGGGGGCGGCGCCCCTGCACCTCGTATGGAGCGGCCGCCACTGCCTCCTACAAGCTTTAACCAGATACTGATAAAAGTCACAAGACTGCTATATACTGCTGATGAGAAAAGGTATTTTGTAGTTTATATTTACTAAAATAATTGCATTCCATGTTCTGTGTACTGTGGGAGACCAGATATAGTGAATGCAGGGTCCTGGGTTTAGTAACACTTTAAGTACATTAAGCTGTAAGGAGATGAATTGCAAACCAGAATCACATTTGCATTATTTTAGTTCTGGAACAGTCTGCGCTTATACCATCCAAATCTTTTCAATGCCACCTGTTCTGTTTGGAAGGCATTGGAAAATTCATTCCAGATACCTTCAGGAAGGGTAAGTACATGCAAAATGGTCACTGGTGACCTGGACATAGGACAGCTGGTATGTGATTTTACCTTTGCTACAATAAAGATGTGCCCAAATAGAAGTGCCCTACGACATTTTTGAGCAACTAGTGTCTATCTATCTATCTATCTATCTATCTATCTATCTATCTATCTATCTATCTATCTATATATCTCTATTCGGGTTTTCATCATTAGGAGCTGTAGAAGCTGCCAGTGCCTAAACTGCCACATCACGTATTGGGATGCTGTTCCTATTGTCAGAAGTAACAAACAAAAGTGAGCGTTTCAGTCTGGGTGAGTCCAGCTTGTAGCACTATAAAAGTAGTCCTTTATTAACTCTTAAAGTGATACTAAACAGGCATTGTTTTTACATGGTCCCTTCTCTCTCTGTATGTGGATGATAGCACTGTGATTATTCTAATGAAAAAAAAGGGGGCAAATGATTCATGCGGCACTTACTTCCTGAAATCCATCTACCTGTAACTCAGGCATGCAGGCAGGAGGGTGTGCTTAGCCTTAGCTGAGAAAATCCATCCTCACCTACTGAAGACTCCTGGGCTGTATGGCGTTATTTGCCTAGGCCTGGAATCCAGGAAGTACCTGAAGAAATGTAAAAAATAGAAGTTTAAAACAAGTAAATATGATGCATCTTCCTATATATTTACTAATGCTGACAACATGAGGCTTAAAAGTAGTCAACTGTTGACTGAGAAAGTGAATTTCCACTTTAACCACTTGCTTACTGGGCACTTATACCCAATTCCTGTCCAGGCCAATTTTCAGCTTTCAGTGCTGTCACACTTTGAATGACAATTGCGCGGTCATGCTACCCTGTACCTATATGAAATTTTTATCATTTTTTTCACACAAATAAAGCTTTATTTTGGTAGTATTTAATCACCACTTTTTTTTTGCTAAAAAACAAAAAAAGACTGAAAATCATGAAAAAAAAAAGTTTTCATATTTTGATATAAAATTTTGCAAACAGGTAATTTTTCTCCTTCACTGATGGGCACTGATGAGGTGGCACTGATGAGCACTGATGAAGTGGCACTGATGGGCACTAATAGGCGGCACTGGTGGGCACTGATCAGGAGGCACTAATGGGTGGCACTGATGGGCACTGATAGGTGGCACAGAGAGGTGGCACTGATAGGAAGCACTGATGGGCACTGATAGGCGGCACTGGTGGGCACTGATCAGGAGGCACTTATGATGAGGCACTGATGGGCACTGATAGATGGCACTAGTGGACGCCCTCCCGGCATTTGAGGTCCACGCTGTAGCCGTCTTAAGGTAAAAAAATGCCCCACTACCTGGATAGCAAGGATAACTTGCCACAAGGAGCATGGCCGAGCTGCACTGTGTGAGTATATGGATGCCTGGCTTGGGAGCACATGTTCACAGGTGCCCCTTAGCAGTCGATTTGCTGAAGGGGCAACAGAAGAAAAAGAACTGAAGAGCATCTGTGGGGGACTCCAGAAGAGGAGGTAAGGGACCCCTCTATGCAATATCATTGAACAGTGCAGGTAAGTATAACATCTTTTTTACTTTGATGAAAAAAAGCCAATCACATTGTAGGAACTGTGTTGAGGACTAATAAGTCCCATGTGAAAGAATTGGTTGTCACCAAAGCAGGTCTTCCTGCTGCAAAATTGCACCCCGACTTTTCCATTGACAAATATAATGTTCGGCCCTCCCACCACTATCTTTCCAGATGACAATAGTTCTTAGGATAAGTACAAACAGAAAATCTCTTCAGCAGTAATACAAGCACATGATGAGGTTCTAACCCCTTCCTAAAACGGAAAAAAAAATGTTTTGGCTTTAGAAGTACTTTGAGCGTGTTTCAGGTGCCACCAATGCCTTAGTCACAGCTTCCGGTGAAGTTCTTCAATTTTCCAAAAATGTTTGGACCACCACTGGTGGTTGACCAACAACAGGTTTGCAGCAAACAACATGGAGTCTGATGCTTTTGATGAACTGGAGAGACGATTCTAATTCCTATGTTGTGTCAGCGTACACGATACCAGCAAGGAACATGATTTCGCTTGCTTTCTGCAATCAAATATCAAACATTTGGTGACACATCCAGAGCCCAAACAGAGTCATAATTCATAATCAAAGAGAAAAGCCCCAGGCAAGATAGCCAATGTAGCTGAACTCAGCACCCAGCTGAGCACTTTCATTTACCCAGCGCTGCCTACTCCTTTCTGAGAAGATCCTTCAGCTACACGCTGAATAAAATACACAGTTGGCCTCCTGTATCTCTTTTAGCAGGGCTGCCTTCACATATAAAGCTCTTCGCCCCATGTTTTTGATCTTGACTTAATAATCATACAACCTACTTAAAAATACTCATCTCAAGCCATGGTGACCTTATGAGCCAGTCTCCTCTTTTCCATAGGTTTTATTCACATGTGCAGTGGATAGGAGGTAAAAACAGGCAGTTGATCTGCATTCTTAGGCTACGTTCACATCTATGCAGTTTGTGGTTTGCTATTTTTCAGGTGCGTTTTGAGGTGCGTTTTTGAACGCATGTTTTTGGTGCGTTTTTTTTATGCATTTTGCTTTGTTGGGTTTTTTTGCCCATTGGGAATATATGACAGCTTTGATATCACAGGAAGTAAGTTGGTGTCGGTAGCAGGAACTATTTCCCATCATTGGTGTCAGTGGCAGGAACTGCTTCCCATCATTGGTGTCAGTGGGCAGAATAGTGGACCATCATTGGTGTCAGTAGCAGGAACTGCTTCCCATCATTGGTGTCAGTGGGTAGAATAATGGACCATCATTGGTGTCTGCAGCAAGAACTGTTTCCCATCATTGGTGTCAGTGGCAGGAACTGTTTCCCATCATTGGTGTCAGTGAGCATAATAGTGGACCATCATTGGTGTCAGTGGCAGGAACTGTATCCCATCATTTGTGTCAGTGGCAGGAGCTGTTTCCCATCATTGGTATCAGTGGGCAGAATAGTGAACCATCATTGGTGTCAGTGGCAGGAACTGCTTCTCATCATTGGTGTTAGTGGGCAGAATAAAGGACCATTATTGGTCTCATTGGGAGGAACTGTTTGCCATCATTGGTGTCAGTGGGCAGAATAGTGGACCGTCATTGGTGTCAGTGGCAGGAACCGTTTACCATCACTGGTGTCAGTGGCCATAATAGTGGACCATCATTGGTGTCAGTGGGCAAAATAGTGTCCCATTATAGGTATCAGTGGGAGGAATTGTGGACCATCATTGCGAAGGAAAATGTAAAACAAAAAATGTATACAGTGTTAATTTAAACTTACATACAGTAGGTGCAGCCAACACTTTATTCACAATTGCAGTGGATAGGCAGTAAAAACAGGCAGGTGATCAGCATTCTTAGGCTGCATTCACATCTATGCAGTTCAGGTGTGTTTTGCGGTGCGTTTTGTGTTTTTGAGTGTGCGTTTTTGGCGTGTTTTGCTTTGTTGTTTTTTTCTGCCAATGGGAATTTATGACAGCTTTGATGTCGCAGGAAGTAAGTTGTCATTGGTGTCAGTGGCTGGAACTGTTTGCCATCATTGGTGTCAGTGGGCAGAATAGTGGACCATCATTGGTGTCAGTGGGCAGAATAGTGGACCATCATTGGTGTCAGTGGGCAGAATAGTGGACCATCATTGGTGTCAGTGGCACAAACTGTTTCCCATCATTGGTAGAAATTGTTTCCCATCATTGGTGCCAGTGAGCAGAATAGAGATGTTTACAATCCTGCTCCATGTGTGAATGAAACCTTGCTGTCAAGTAGGAGGGCCCTTCCTGTCGCTGCCGGGGTGATATGGACTTTTCCTATTGGATGTCCAGAGGCAGGATCCAGAAGACAGCGCAGTTATGACAAGGGGACCAGTTCGCAGTGCTGGATCACCAGACTGCACCTCAAGAAAAGGCGCTGGAACACGTGATTGCCTTTTTTTTTTTTTTTAAATGCAGTTTCATGAAATGTGTTTTTTGTATAAAATATTTCCAGGATTTAATGCTGAGCTTCTTTATGAAAAAGGAAGCTGGGAATTCTAATAAGAAACCAACAGGCTGCCTGCATACTTTTCGACAGCCTGTTGATAATTGACTTTCCTGGATAATATTTCCTCTGCAAGGAGAAGGAGAATTTTTCCTTGGATTCGTTCAGCAGTCTTTGCTACCCGTTGTCTCCTGGTTTTCAGGTCTATTGTACACCAAACAGAAGATCTGGAAATACTAGGATGGCTTGCAAGTTCTATAGTTGGTTAATCATACACCTGACTCCCTGATTTTGTGCAAGTGTACAAAGTGTGCAAGTGTAAGAATTGATACTGGTTTAAGGGCAGTCACACTAAATATTGATTTTAGATTTTTCTTGTGCTCACTCACTTTGTATTAGTGTTAGTGAACATATTGTTAAGTTATTCACTTTAAAGGGGTTGTAAAGGCAGAAGGTTTATTTATCTTAATGCATTCTGTTTGCAGCAGCCCCCCTCAGCCCCCCTAACACTTACATGAGGTCCCTCTCTGTCCAGCGATGTCCACGAGTGTCTCAGCCGTCCGAGATTCTCCCTCCCTGATTGGCTGAGACACAGCAGCGGCGCCACTCGCTCCCACTGCTGTCAATCAAAGCCAGCTAGCCAATCAGGGGAGAGAGGGGCGGGGCCTAAATGGACACAGAGAGCTATGATTCAGCTCGGGTCCTCCATAGCAAGTTGCTTGCTGTGGGGGCACTCGATAGGAGGAAGGGGCCAGGATCACAGAAGAGGGACCCAAGAAGAGGAAGATCTGGGCTGCTCTGTGCAAATAGCAGGTAAGTATAACATATTTGTTATTTTTATAGGAAAAAAACAAGCCTTTACAATCACTTTAAGGTCATCACAGAAGACGGGGGCACTCTTTACGTCTGGAGGAAAAGAGATTTCATCTTCAAATACAGAAAAGCTTCTTCACAATAAGGCCTCATACACACGGGCGTTTTGCACGCCGGCGTTTGTAGGCGTTTTTTGCAGCTCTCCATGTTATTCAATGGCCTTCTAAAAACGCCAGCGTTAGTGAGCAGTAGAGGGCGTCGGCGTTAGTGAGCTGTTTTTAGAACGCGGGACCATCGCGTTCTGTAGCTGTAGCGTTTTGGCGTTTTTTGACGCCAATTGGCAAAACGCTCACTAACGCTTGCTAACGCCGTACCGGCGTTAACAAGCGTTTTTTGACGCCGGCGTTTTTAGGTTGAAAAATAGCAGAGGACTGATTTTTTTTTAAAAAACGCCTATTGACGCCGACGCTCGCTAACGCCGATGCAAAACGCCGCAAAAACCGCCGATTTTTTAAAAAACGTCGGACCTGGCGTTTTGCTTATTTATTATAAAACGCCCATGTGTATGAGGCCTTAGAGCTGTGAAAATGTGGAATAGACTCCCTCCAGAGGCAGTTCTGTACAGCTCAGTAGATTGCTTTAAAAAAAGCCTGGATTCTTTCATAGATGTACATAATATAACTGGGTACTGACATTTATAGGTAAAGTTCATCCAGGGAAAATCCGATTGCCTCTCAGGGATCAGGAAGGATTTTTTTCCCCTACTGGAGCAGATTGGATCATGCTTTGCTGGGGTTTATGCCTTCCTCTAGATCAACTGTGGGTATAGGATTGTATATGGGATTTTTACATTTTTTTAATTTTTATTTTTTCCCCCTTTTATTTATTGAACCCATTCAGGATTTTATTGGTTTCTGTGTCTCCAGTGGAGTGATTAATCCTTTCTTTTTTTATATAATGTTAAGCTTTACCTGGAATAGAAGTAGAGTGGACCCCTGTTCTGCTGACAGCTGTATAAGAGGGAAGGAAACGAGGGCAAAACTCCTTAATGGGATGCAGATAACAAAAGAAATGAACCCTCACACTTTCCAAAATAGAAAAAGTTTTGACTTTAGATATTCTAAAAATGCTGATTCCACCTTTGCAAAAAATAAATAATAATAAATGTGCCCACATTGATTTAAAAATGTGTGTTTTTTTAATTTTTTTTTTTTTTTTTGCATTGGAGCCTACAAAGCATTCAGTGACCAGTGGATCACGGGTGCAATGCCCAGGCTCTGCAGACTATTCCTCCAGCCCCAAGTATGTACTGAGCTATGAACCTTTGGTTATGGGGCTGCAGGAAGTATCAAAGGACTACAGGAGCAAAGATGTCACCACACTTGTGCTCCATTGAAAACTACAGTGGAAGATGGGACTTGTAGTCTTCTCATTCACAGATCTCTGTGACTGAATGACGCAGCTGTGAGGGTGGAATGATGCACAACTGTGCCAACTTGGAAAATACACAGGGCAGTCCATGGAGAAGAGCCCCAGAATTGACGTATGAAGTTGGGCGGTTTGGGAATGGTGGGCTGCTGGCTGTGACCATGTTTCTTATTACACCCTTAATAATTGTGTAACATGAAACAGGATCAGAAAGGTGGACTGAGTTTTTAAGACTAAGCTTCAAGTCTTTGCCCTATTTAAAGGGCCACTCTTATATTCCGAATACAGTCCTTTAATAAGACCTCTTTATTTAGGTGATATTTTTTTTTTAACATTTGCACCTTTTCTTTTTGATGCATATTCTAGAGTTTCTCTCCCTGTTATAGCTCAGTTGTCATTTTTTTCACAAGTTGCCGTCTGTTAGTGTTTAAAAAGGAAACAAATATTACAAAGAAAACATAAACACTGAGACGCCTGCCACCCGCTCTCCCCATTACATCGCTCCATAACTGCTGCCAAAATTCCCCCTCATTATCCCGTTACCAGGTGTCATTATAATTCCTGCCGCCAAAAGGAATTGGCTGGCATGACGCAGAGACATACGTTCCATTGAAATTAGATAATGTCACACCGGTTCTACGCCATGCAAAACCTTCAGCAGATTGTAGTTGGGAAGTGCAAATACAATGTGCGATTTCCTTCTTCCACCAAGAATCACAAAACAATGAAGAGTGTTAGTACTTACTTCTACATGTGGGCATGAAAGTATGTGCCTATCAGGGTACTTTGCTTATGCTTGGGGCAGTCCATATAGCTGAATTGCTCGAAACACATGAACTTCTACCAACATTTTGGGAATTTGATGTTAAGATGCGGATTTTTTGCTTTGGTGCAACATTGACAATTGTCATTTTGAGTATATTATGGGTCAAGAACAGTGGTCTCCAAACTGAGGCCTGGGGGCCGGATGTGGCGCTTTGCTTGCCTTTATCAAGCCCTTGGGACACTATTCCTCCCACTGATAAAAGGCACTATTCCTTCTACATCAACAATTGGGCATAATTCCTGTCACTGATACCAACAATTGGGCACTATTCCTACCACTAACTCCAACAATGGGGCACTATTCCTCCCACTGATAAAAGGCACTATTCCTTCTACATCAACAATTGGGCATAATTCCTGTCACTGATACCAACAATTGGGCACTATTCCTACTACTAACTCCAACAATGGGGCACTATTCCTCCCACTGAAACAATGATGGGGCCCTATTCCTTGCCCTGATATCATTAATTCAGCCCTATTCCTTGCCCTGATATCAACAATGCAACCCTGTTCCTCCCACTGATACCAATAATGGGGCACTATTCCTCCCACTGACACCAATGATGGGGCACTATTCCTCCCACTATTACTTCTCCTGATACCAACAATAGGGCACTAATGGAACAAAAGTTGAGGCTGGATGGCCGCACTCCAATGCAATTTCTCTCTCTCTCTCAATCAGTCTTGTGCCGTTGATGTCATTATTTATTACACAAAATAAAGGAAATTGCTTTGGAGTGCGGCCATCCAGCCTCAACTTTTGTTCCATGCTCCTATTGAAAACAGGGCCAGCCGCCTCCTCATTGCAGAGACAGCTAAAACGAATGGAGGGGTAATTGTCCTGGAGCAGTGCTTCTTTCTACTAATGGAGCACTAATCTTTCCAATGACACCAATGATAGGGCACTATTTCTTCCCCTAATATCAACAATGGGGCAATATTCCTCTCACTGGTATCAATGATGGGGCATTCTTTATTCCCATTGATTTCAGCGTAATCAACAATACGGCCCCATTCCTCCCACTGATACCAATGATGAGGCACTATTCTTCCCCTAATACCAACAATGGGGCAATATTCTCCCACTAATATCAATGATGGGGTATTCTTTACTGCCATTGACTTCAGGGTATTTTCTACTCACACTAGCCACAGTCAAGCCTCCTTAAAGGTCTGAAGGACAGTAAGCTGGCTCTTTGTTCAGAAAGTATGAAGACTCTGGTTAAGGATACTGAGTTGTCTTGAGCCTAAATCTGATATCCAGACCCATCTCTTCCAAAAAAAACCTTACTTTCTCCCCCTTTGCTAATCTACAGTTTATAATTTAAAAAATGAAACTAAAAGACTCACTTTTTTTTGATCTGAAACTCTGACTGCATGGCAGGTGGGGGTCTCAGTTTTTCCTTCTTTTAGTCCAGGGGTCTACAAACTCTCTAAACAAAGGGCCAGTTTACTGTCCTTCAGACTTTAGGGTGACTGGACTGTGGCCAGTGGAAGTAGAAAATGTCCCACAGTCAGTGAGAGTAAACAATTCCTCTTGGAATTGGCTTGGTGCTCAGTAGAGGTAAACAAAATTACAAAGTGCATGTGGTTAGTAGAAGGAGGGATAATGTCCCATCATTGGTATTGGTGAGAGGAATAGTGCTTAACCATTAGTGTCAGTGGAAGAAATAGTGCCCCATCATTGGCGTCAGTGAGAGGAATAGTGTCCCATCGTTGGCATCAGTGAGAGGAATAGTGCCCCACTACTGGTGTTAGTGGAAGGAATGGTGCATTGTATCAGTGGGAGGAATAGTGGCCCAAGGGCCCGATAAAGGCAAGCAAAGGGCCACATCTGGTCCACAGGCTGCAGTTTGGAGACCACTGATCTAGTCTATAGTATGAAAAAAAGACCTTCCTGTTGTGCCTTTTGATTTTTGGATTACATTGCCTGATAAAGGTGGCCATCACAGGGGTCCTTGTAAGATTCTTTATCCTTAAAGAGGTGGCATCATGACATGCCAAGAAAGCGTCAGCAAGAATGGTCAGTGGACCTGGATTGCAGTGGTGGATCACTGGTCTCCACTCCCAGAAGAGGCTCATGTGATGGTGAATTTTGGTTAGCAAAAAAGTGACTTTGGGGGATTTTAGTTGAGTGGGTAGGAGGGGATGAGGTGTAGGAGGGATTGGCAAGGTTTTTTTTGCCCAGAGATGGGCTTTCAAAGGTCAGGGATTCAAGTTAGGGTTACAGCTTGGTTTTAGTAGTGGGTTCTTCATTTTTTTATTATTAAGGGTTAGAATAAACTTTAGGGATAGGTTTAAATGAAATAAGGGTAAAGAGGAGCGCCAGTCATATTTGTGTTTATTAAAAGTCAGCAGCTATAAAAACTTTTAGCTGCTGACTTTTAATAAGCACTTGCCTGTCCCAGGATCCAGCAATCTGCTCACCCTAACCGCTCCTTCCCCCCGATCTTCTATCTATCCCCGACACCAGCATCTCACCTGTGGCCACCCTGTGGCCACCTGGCTGTGACAGCTTACGGCTTCACATCTGGGTTCCCACTGCACATTGTGAATGCTCCTGTAGTCTACTGAGACCCGTGACGTGTCCCGGAAGACTGGGGGAACTTCCACACAAAAAAAAGTGCCATTTAGTGAAGAGGAGGGGGAGGAAGCCTTAAAACATAACTTCCCTTTTGGGTGGAGCTCTGCTTTAAGGCTACTTTCACATTGAAGCGGTAGCCGCGGTCGCGGTAAAACCCCGCTAGTTTTAGCGGAGTTTTATCAGCGATAGGGCTCCGCTCTGTGGGCGGGAGCGCCGCGCTTTTAACCCCCCACAAGGGGTTAAAAGTGCCGGCGCTCCGCACTACCAAGGCGGTGTGCAGCCGCTTCGGAAGCGCTTGCCATTCATTTCAATGGCAGGGGCGGTAGAGGTGCGGTATATTACCGCTCCCCTCGCCGCCCCAAAGATTCTGCTTGCAGGACGTTTTGTAACGTCCTGCTAGCGCACCGCCCCAGTGTGAAAGCACTCAGGGCTTTCACATTGGGGTGGATTGGGGGGGACTTTTGAGGCACTTACAGATGCTATTTTTAGCTAAATAGCGTCTGTAAAACTCCTCAGTGTGAAAGCAGCCTAAGGGCTTCTGTAGATGGGATAATGCAGCATGCTTTCAAGTGCATGTATCAAGTGTTTAAATGGTTTCTTCTGAGCTCCTGTACAGGTACTCCTGGCCTCCTTCTTGTCTACGTCAAGTTGATCCAAGCTGTTGATTCCCGCTAACTTATATGGGGAAAAAACTGTTGTCAAACAAAAGCCCCAAATAAACAAGCCCTAAGACCCCATTCTTACCATTGTATTGCAATAAGGCACGCTTTGGTGAGTTGTGGTGCCACGGTAACGTACTACTATGCTTTGTGGTAGGTGCATGCCATTGTTCCTGAAGGCTCGTGCTCCAGGGCTGTCATCCCTATTCCTCCTTTACTATTTAGTGAGTTATTGACCTAGAACAGTGGTTCTCAACCCTGTCCTCAAGTACCCCCAACAGGCCATGTTTTTGGAATTTCTCTTAGATAAAATAGCTGTCCAAAATACCAAGCCTTTAACTCTGAATTAAGGCACCTGTGCAAGATAAAGGAAAACCTGCAAACATGGCCTGTTTTGGGTACTTGAGGACTGAGGTTGAGAACCACTGATCTAGAATATGTATGTGCAAAGCAGCCAGCAGGTCTAAAACACTCAACAGACCTTTCTAAGGCCCCTTTCACACTGAGGCGCTTTCCTAGTGTTTTTTGTGCTAAAAATAGCGCTTCTAAAACGCTGCCCATTAATTCCAATGTACTTATTTACACTGGGCCGTCGCGCTGGTGCCGCGTTTAAAAAAGTCCTGCAAGCATGATTTTTTGTGCTTATTCTGAGCGCAGTAAAAACGCCCATATACATTGAAATTAATGTAAAGCGCTTTAAAAGCGCGTTAAAAGCGCCAGAAAAACGCCCAGAGGTTGTGGAAAGGTCAAAATAGCAGGAAGTAAACAGGGGGATGTGCTATTTATTTAATGCTAGTACTTCAAAAGCGATTGAAAAACGCCTTGGCGTCAGCGCTAATTATAGCAATAACGCGGAAAAAACGTGGCAAAAACGCGGTCATAACGCTTGATGTTTTGCGCACATTTTTCAAACGCCTCAGTGTGAAAGTAGCCTAATGGTTCACTTTCTCAGGTAAAAACTTTCAAAGGGTTAACTATGAAGTTAACTGAAACTGTAGGTGCCATTGCTCGCTCCCAAACACTGTACTAGGGTTGCCATCTCATCCCTTTAAACCCAAACACATACATTACACAGGCTCTGTGGCTGATTAAGGTGGTAATTAAACTCACTTGGTGACTTATCTGCATTTAATTAGCCTCAGAACCTGTGCCATATGCGTTTGGGTTTAAAGGGATGAGGTGGCAACCCTACACTGGACCCAAGCGCCTTCCAGCCTGTACCACCAGGAAAATAGTATACCCAGGTGGCAAAGTAGCATGGGACAACATCTGTAGTAAGGAAAGGTTTGGTTATAACCTGGAGCTCATTCCATCCGAGCCACAAATATCATTCCTGGTTTCCCTTGTGTCCTCTTTGACTTTTATGTTGAGGACATTTCTTATCATCAGCTTTGGCATATTAGTTGTAGGAAGGAGTGATTGCAGCTGGTTTTTCCGTGGTGGTAAAAATCCAGTGTGTTGTATGTGCTTTGAAAGCATGACTGACCTCATTACACTCAGCTTCCTAGTCATTTCTACCACAATGTTTCTTTCATTTTCAATGAACTTCTCTTATTTCCTTCCTCTTGGTTTGTTAAAAACACCATTTAAATAATTTTTTTATATCTGTTTGATTAAAGCAAAAACACCTGTTGATCCTGCCAGAAATGTTATGAGCTGCTTACTTTCTATACAGAAATCGCTGAAGACTACAGAGCATCTCCCACTATATTATGGAAATTATTCTGCAGTGCTGCTCTCCAATGGATACAATACAGTCAATTCAATTTGTCACCCTAGCATAGGAAGTGTGTCACTGGCAATCTTGTGAGCTGCTAACTTCCTGGGCAGTCATCTCTGAGGACTATAGAACACCTCCCACTATGCTATGGCAAAGAATGGGATGTTCTGTAGTCCTGTCCTAGGCTGACAGTGCTGCTTTTCAATGGATACACTACGGTTGGTGAACGGTGTCACTCTAGCACAGGAAGTGTGTTACTGGCAATCTTGTGAGCTGCTAACTCTCTGTGCAACAATCTCTGCAGACTACAGAACACCTCCCACTATGCTATGGAAAGAATTAGGTATTCTGTAATCCTGGCCTAGATTGACAATGCTGCTCTTCAACATATACAGTACAGTCAGTGAACTTTGTCACCCTAGCACAGGAAGTGTGCTACTGACAATCTTGTGAGCTGCTACCTTCCTGTGCAGTCATCTCTGAGGACTACAGAACACCTCCCACTATGCTATGGAAAGAATCAGGTGTTCTGTAGCCCTGCCCTAGGCTGGCAATGCTGCTCTTTAATGGATACAGTATGGTCATTGAACATTGTCACCCTACACAGGAAGTACGTTACTGGCAATCTTGTGAGCTGCTAACGTCCTGTGAAGTAATCTCGGAGGACTACAGAACACCTCCCATTATGCTATAGAAAGAATCAGGTATTCTGTAGCCCTGCCCTAGGCTTGCAATGCTGCTCTTCAATGGATACAGTATGGTCGTTGAACGTTGTCACCCTAGCACAGGAAGTACATTACTGGCAATCTTGTGAGCTGCTAACGTCCTGTGAAGTCATCTCGGAGGACTACAGAACACCTCTTATGCTATGGAAAGAATGGAGTGTTCTGTAGTCCTGCCCTAGGTTGACAATGCTGCTCTTCAACATATACAGTACAGTCAGTGAACTTTGTCACCCTAGCACAGGAAGTGTGTTACTGGCAATCTTGTGAGCTGCTAACTTCCTGTGCAGCAATCTCTGAGGACTACAGAACACCTTCCACTATGCTATGGAAATAATGGAGTGTCCTGTAGCCTTGCCCTAAATTAACAATGTTGCTGTTTAACAGATACAGTAAGGTCAGTGAACGTTGTCACCCTAGCACAAGAAGTGTGTTACTGGCAGGAGCACCAGGTGAAAACAAAACTGAAAAAAGAAAACGAATGCAGCTAACAGATATAAGGACTGTTACTCTGTAATAGATTACATTTTTATTCTTGGGTTCACCTGCTGCCTAAGCTGGAGATACTTAACTCTCCTTCCCACTCCATTCATCCACTGGGATCTTAGTGATTGGCTGTTCAGGCACCCAGTGCTGTCACATGGTAGCGAGGAGAGGGTCTCTAATCCATGGCTGACACAAGGATTCTTCTCTTCACTCCAAGCTGCCTAATGGAAAGGCAGAGAGAGAGAAATGAAGGCCATGATGTGCAGCTGGGGTGGGTGACAGCTAGGTGATCCATGCTGTACCCTGCAAGGCAAAATCAGCTGTAACAAGCCCTCATTTTTCATCATTATATGATATATCGCCAATTGGATCTCTTTCCCACTTACTGGTCACTAAGAGGTCTATTTATAAAGAAGCAATATTGCTATAAGCACCTTCATAAAGCTCAGCAATGTGATTTACAAATGTGTATTGTGTTCTGGCTCAATACAATAGAAATAAATGGGTGTGTTCACACAGCAGTTATCCGACTTAGGCAGGCTTTGCTAGGCGACTTTCAGCACGTCTTCAGGCGACTTACAGTGTGACTTCATGCCAGGTGACTTTGCCTGTGGCCAATCAGAGAAGGGAGGGAGCTGGTTACCCTAGATAAATTATATTCTGTAAAGTCGCTTCCATGTAGATGGGGATCCAACTTGGAGGCAACTTCTTTTGAATTCTATGATAGAAGTTGCCTTGTAGTAGTACTTGAACCTTTTCTGAAGTTGGAGCGACTTCAGTAGTGTACATTAAGACAACTCTCATTCACTTCAATGGGATTTCAGATGTCAAGCGACTTGGGGCAACTTGAGGCGACTCATGTGACTTGTCAAGGATCTCCTCGAGCCATTGAGTTCTTGTTGATGCATTAAAGAGACCCAGTTGAAGCCAGAGGTGCCCACTTTCATATTTTTGGGCAATGTGAGGTTATAGAACCCTTCTGGTTGAAGGTAATGTCTCTACTTCCTTTCCCTGACATTGGGAAGTCCTTAAACAGGCTTGCCGCCTACATATTATTGGCCGCCAGGAGAGCCATCCCTCTGCAATGGAGGGATACTGTACCCCCCTCCCAAGCTCAACTTCTACGAGCTATCTCAGAGATTCGCAGCATGGAATATATGACGGCACAGTAGGACCATAGGGTAGCCCAATTTAATAAGGTGTGGGAATTTGGCACCCTTCATGGCCCCAATTAAGCAGGATGGCCAAGCTATATAACAAACCTGCATTCTGGTTGTCCCTGCCTCCCTCCCTGGGACCGCGGTCTCCCACCTTTTCCACCTTGTACCTCCTCGCAGTGGCATCTCTCCCTATGTCGCTATAAATGCAGAACAAACACAGCTTCATAATCTATAATTTTATTTATTTATTTATTTTTTTATTTTCCCTCGTTCTAATGTAATGCGATAATATTGAATCCTGTCCACTAACGTGTTCCTATTCACGTGTTGTTCATGAGTGCCTTAATTTCGTATAATACTGTATTCACATTTGTATCAGAATGTTTTTTGGATCTTCTATTGGTCCTTCCGTCTACTTTTATATTTGCATCAGTGACTTTTTTCTTTCTGTAATTATGAAAACTTTCAATAAAAAATACAATTTAAAAAAAAAATAAGAGACCCAGTTGCCAGACCACTGATTTCATCACAATTCTTCCTATAGAAGTATATATGCATTTATTGTATATTACAAATGTATTATACGCCCCCAGACATAGAGAAGACTAAGATGTGGAATGAGAGTGGGGGCTGTGCTAGGGAATTGACTCTTCCTGGAATAGTCAAATTTTCCAGTAAGTTCACATTGCAAGTGAATTCAAAAAAGTTTATGAAAAGAAGAACACTGCAAGTAAACATTTCACACACTTGCTTTTCTAAGCTTTTACCTGAAATTTTTAAGTTGGTAACAGCAAGACCATTAGAACGTGGGCGTCTGTCAGCAGTCCTTGCGGCTACAGTGAACATGCCCTAAAAAGCAGTTCTGATCGTACAGGATTAGGGGTCAAGCTAAAAAGAATGCAAGTACACACATACATGCACACATGCATATAAACATACATACATACTGTACATACACACATATATAGATACATACAAACACACATAAACATACATATATACACAAACACATATATATAGATACACATAAACATACATACATATATACAGATACTGTACACACATACATGCACACATACATATAAACATACATACACATATATAGATACATACAAACACACATAAACATACATACACACACGTATATAGATACATACACACACACATACACACAAACATACATACACAAACGTGCACACAAACATACATACAAACACAACTACACACACATACAGTATCTCAAAAAAGTGAGTACACCCTTCACATTTTTGTAAATATTTTATTTTATCTTTTCATGTGACAACACTGAAGAAATGACACTTTGCTACAATGTAAAGTAGTGAGTGTACAGATTGTATAACAGTGTAAATTTGCTGTCCCCACAAAATAACTCAGAACACAGCCATTAATGTCTAAACCACTGGCAACAAAAGTGAGTACACCCCTAAGTGAAAATGTCCAAATTGGGCCCAAAGTGTCAATATTTTGTGTGGCCACCATCATTTTCCAGCACTGCCTTAGCCCTCTTGGGCACGGAGTTCACCAGAGCTTCACAGGTTGCCACTGGAGTCCTCTTCCACTCCTCCATGACGACATCACTGAGCTGGTGGATGGTAGAGACCTTGCACTCCTCCACCTTCCATTTGAGGATGCCCCACAGATGCTCAATAGGGTTTAGGTCTGGAGAAATGCTTGGTCAGTCCATCACCTTTACTCTCAGCTTCTTTAGATAGGTAGTGGTCATCTTGGAGGTATGTTTGAGGTCGTTATTATGTTGGAATACTGCTCTGCGGCCGAGTCTCCGAAGGGAGGGGATCGTGCTCTGCTTCAGTATGTCACAGTACAAGTTGGCATTCATAGTTCCCTCAATGAACTGTAACAAACCAGTGCTGGCAGCACTCATGCAGCCCCAGACCATGACACTCCCACCACTATGCTTGATTGTAGGCAAGACACACTTGTCTTTGTACTCCTCACCTGGTTGCAACAAGCTTGACACCATCTGAACCAAATAAGTCTTGGTCTCATTGGGTCACAGGACATGGTTCCAGTAATCCATCCCCTTAGTCTGCTTGTCTTCAGCAAACTGTCTGCGGGCTTTCTTGTGCATCATCTTTAGAAGAGGCTTCCTTCTGGGATGACAGCCATGCAGACCAATTTGATGCAGTGTGCGGCATATGGTCTGAGCACTGACAGGCTGACCCCCCACCCCTTCAACCTCTGCAGCAATGCCGGCAGCACTCATACATCTATTTCCCAAAGACAACTTCTGCATATGATGCTGAGCATGTGCACTCAACTTCTTTGATCAACCATGGCGGGGCCTGTTCTGAGTGGAACCTGTCCTGTTAAACCAATGTATGGTCTTGGCCACCGTGCTGCAGCTTAGTTTCAGGGTCTTGGCAATCTTCTTATAGCCTAGGCCATCTTTATGTAGAAAACCAATTATTTTTTTTAGATCCTGAGAAAGTTCTTTGCCATGAGATGTCATGTTGAACTTCCAGTGACCAGTATGAGAGAGTGAGAGCGATAACACCAAATTTAATACACCTGCTCCCCATTCACATCTGAGACCTTGTAACACCAACGAGTCACATGCCACTGGGGAGGGAAAATGGCTAATTGGGCCCAATATAGACATTTTCACTTAGGGGTGTACTCACTTTTGTTGCTAGTGGTTTAGACATCAATGGCTGTGTGTTGAGTTATTTTGAGGGGACAGCAAATTTACACTGTTATACAAGCTGTACACTCACTACTTTACATTGTAGCAAAGTGTCATTTCTTCAGTGTTGTCACATGAAAAAGATAGAATAACATATTTACAAAAATGTGAGGGGTGTACTCACTTTTGTGAGACTGTATATAGATAAATACATACATGCACACATATACACACAAGCATGAATACACACACAAACATTACTTACATACATACATATACATTTACACACAAACATACATACACACACACGTGACATACAGCACCCCTCCACTCATTGAGGCTACTGGCTCGGTGTGTGTGTGTTGATCTGGAGGGCATTACCACCGTGCGCTTGGGTGACAGGGACCCCGCCCTTTGCAGAGCTAACATCAGCCTGTGTAACCTTAATGCCTACACCACCTGCTTGGCCCAGCTCCCACCTGAATGCCCACCAACCAGATAGAACCTAAGAGGAGGCATGCAACACCATCACTGCATACTGGTGTACTGTGATGAGTATGGACTAACGCTATCGAGAACGAGGAGCATTCCCCCAAGGGTACACCACTAGTACAGTCCACTATGTGCTAATATGCCAACCAAACTTTGATATATAAGGCTCTGAGGAGGAAGATAAATTCCTCAAAACGCGTCAACCAACTTAAACCACTGGATCGCCTTAAAGGACACTGGAAACAGTCCAAGGACTCTCACAATGGAATAATATGATATGATGTGATTTTATTTCAGCTATCAAATGTGAGTATATTACTTACTTCTGTTTTTCAATAAATATTATTTTACCAAGGATAATGCACTAGGCCACGTGCCTTCCATCTCTCTTTTCTATGTTCCATGTAGGAAAACCGATCACTATTGCTCCCCCCCATGATGAGTTCTTCATTGATATAAAGATGCATGCATTTCTCTTTGCATTGTGCTTCATATTTGAATGATTATATGTACTGTATGGAGCCTAATAAATTACTAAGAAAAAAATAATCTGCCTAAACACTCCAAAGACATGCTGGTAGGTAATCTGGATTCAGTCTAAATTGGCCCTAGTATGTGTATGAATGTGAGTTAGGGACCTTAGATTGTAAGCTCCTTGAAGGTAGGGACTGATGTAAATGTACAATGTATATGTAAAGCGCTGCGTAAATTGACGGTGCTATATAAATACCTGAAATAAATAAATAAAACCCTATTGGTCCTCTTGCATAATTTCCATGAGAATTGCTATATGTGCTGCAAATTCAGGTGACTGCATCCACTGGGACTGAACAACAGAACACTTTGGATACCAACAAACAACATATAATCTTTCCCATCTATTTCTGTACTGTTGTGTAAGTCTCGTTACTTTGTTGTGAAAACTCATTAGTGATTGGGAAAGTTTTGAAAACAAATAATGTCTTTTGATGTTCAGACGGCAGCAGTGTAGTGCCGCAGCTTGTGCAAACTGTGGAAGAGTTGGGTCACTTAAGTCATATTTATGTTTGCGGTTTCTCGACAAAGGAACTGATTAGTGTAAAGATCACACATACTCTCCATGGCAGCCACACATTGACATACAACACTGTGTAGGCCAGGAATGTCCTCTACTACCACAAACCTGGCAGATAGGTATCTTGGAGCTACAGTATATTATTATTGCGCGGTTGTCGCACTCCGTAGAATCAGAGTTTCAGAATCATGCGCATATTTTGTAGCTCAGCCTTTCTCAACCTTTTCACCCTAAAGGAACCCTTGAAATTATTTTCAGGTCTCAAGATGCCCTTGCTAAAAATGATTATGACTACAGCAATAACTAAATGAACATGATTAGTAAGTCAAAGATATTATATATATATTCGTAACAGCAATATATAATCATAAAGACAGAAAAGTAAAGCAGACAATTGTAATACACCCTTACATTGGCCACCTCCCGCATTGATGGTCAGTAGAAACGTGCCCTCCACATCAGTGGCGGCTGGTGAAATTTTAGGATGGGGGGCGCCAGACCCTGTCCTTCCTTTTTTGACCCCTCCCACTTCTTCTTATAGTTTCCACCACTTGTGTCAGGAGTATACAGCCCAACATCACCAGATAAGGCAGATAGGGGTATACAGAGTCACCAGATAGCAGTATACACTTACAGAGCACCAGATAGCAGTATACAGAGTCACCATATAGCAGTATACATAGCCACCATATCGCAGTATACAGAGCCCCAGAGAGCAGTATACAGAATCACCATATAGCAGTATACATAGCCACCATATCACAGTATACAGAGCTCCAGAGAGCAGTATACAGAGTCACCATATAGCAGTATACAGAGAAACCATATTATTATTATATTATACAGGATTTATATAGCGCCAGCAGGTTGCGCAGCGCTTTACAAAATAGCAGTATACAGAGCCCCAGATAGCAGTATACAGTCACCATATAGCAGTATACAGAACCCCAGATAGCAGTATACATAGCCTCAGGTAGCAGTCACCATATCACAGTATACATAGCACCAGATAGGATATACAGTCACCAGATAGGATATACAGTCACCAGATAGGGGTATACAGCGTCACCATATCGCAGTATGCATAGCCCCAGTTAGCAGTATAAATAGCACCAGATAGGGTATACAGTCACCAGATAGGGGTATACAGAGTCACCATATCGCAGTATACAGAGCCCCAGATAGGGTATACAGTCACCAGATAGGAGTATACAGAGCCCCAGATAGGGTATACAGTCACCAGATAGGAGTATACAGAGCCCCAGATAGGTGTATACATAGCACCAGATAGGGTATACAGTCACCAGATAGGGGTATACAGAGTCCCAGATAGGTGTATACATAACACCAGATAGGGTATACAGTCACCAGATAGGGGTATACAGAGTCCCAGATAGGTGTATACATAACACCAGATAGGGTATACAGTCAACAGATAGGGTATACAGAGTCCCAGATAGGGTATACATAGCACCAGATAGGGTATACAGCCACCAGATAGGGGTATACAGAGCCCCAGATAGGTGTATACATAGCACCAGATAGGGTATACAGTCAACAGATAGGGTATACAGAGTCCCAGATAGGGTATACAGAGTCCCAGATAGATGTATACATAGCACCAGATAGGGTAGTGCTCTCCACATGGCAGTGTCGGCTTGAGCCCGTGGGGAGTTTTAGACAAGAACTAACATTACAACAACCCCCATCCCCCCTCCCCACGGGCTCTAGCTGACACTGCCATGTAGAGGGAGAGGCAGTTCTGCTCTCTTCAGCTAACAATGTTGCAGTGCTGCCTTACCTGAATATGGAGTAGCCGCTCCATGTCAGCTCAGCACTGCCATCTCTCCTGTCCATCGCCGCACAGTCCCACCTCCGCCCACCGCACCAATCACTGGCAGTCCAGTGCTCACGGCAGCCAATTAGTGAAAGTAAGTGCGCCTCTTTGGTGCACTTACTTTCACTTTTAAGACTGGCCAATAGGCTCACTACTTGCTGTCAGCAAGACAGAGCCATTGGCTCCCACTGCTATCAAATCCAGTGACACGGGAGCCAGGGGGCAGGCCGAGTCCTGCTGTCTGTGTCAATGGACGCAGCAGCAGGACTCGGGAGCGCGCCTGCACGAGTGCCTCCATGGAATTCCGCTCTCCGTGGGGACACTCGAGAAGAGAAGGAGCCAGGAGCACCGCTGGGGGATCCCAGAAGAAAAGGATCAGGGCCGCTCTGTGAAAAACCCTTGCACAGAGGAGGTAAGTATAACATGTTTGTTATTTAAAAAAACAAAAACAAAAAATGAACATTTACAACCCTTTTAAGATCCATAGGTATATCACTAGACATATTTAAGGCACCTACGAGCTTTACTGCATATTCCTATGTTGTTAATTGTATGTCTTTTTTTCCGCTGGCAAATTTTTATACATTTCATGATGAAAATTTCAATAAAATATATAAATAAAAAAAAAGGGCCTCTCTTATATAATGTGTTTGTGTTCCCATATCCCTGTATATTGTGCTCATTAAGATGCCCATCTAAGAGTTTTTTTAAAAATTATCGACACTTCCCACTGACACCACTCATTGTAGAAGTGAGTTCCACATCCTTACCACTCTAACAGTAAAGAACCCCCTATGCAGCGTAAAGTGATTGTAAATGATCACCTTGTGAAACAACTCATTCAGTTTAAAATAGAAAGGCAAAACATTTGTGTATAGATTTTGAAAAATTTAAAAAGTTTAAATAGAAAGGCAGAACATTTGTGTATAGATATAAAAAAAATATAAATACCTTTTTTCCCTTTTTGATAAGTGATCACATTCCCTCTGTTCTCAGCTGCATAAAAGCTGAGGGAGGAGAAGCAAAAGCACTCTGATCTTCCCAGTGAAAGGTTGTGGGGGATGGGGGGGTGGCGTGTCAGGACAAGTCTGATAATTGAAGGAGAGCAGGCTGAGTTCCCAGCATAGCTAGAGAACTGACCACAGTATGTTCTCCTGCTTAGTGTGGTCAGTTTTTAATAGGAAAGCAATGGAGATGGCAGGAACACCAGCAATTTCACACAAAGGAAGCAATACAAAGAGAACAGGATACTTTCTCATACAAGTACATGTTGCAGCAGGCACATATTAGGAATATGAAATGTTGGGGTAACAAATGCTTAAAGGTTAAACCACTCCTCCTCCAATTTTATTGAGTGGCTGCTTGTCTTCTTAAGCTCCCTGAACTTGAATAGTTTTTCCATATGCTAGAATCACCATTGAGGTATGTGTATATAGATATCATATCTCCTCTCAAGCATCTCTTCTTCAGAGAGAATACGTTTATTGCTTGTAGTCATTTCTCTTTACTGAGGTCCTCCAGTCCCCTTATTAGCTTCATTTCCCTTCTCTGGACTCTCTCCAGTTGAAACCCATCTTTCTTGAGGACTGGTGACCAGAACTGGATGGCATACTTAAAGCGGCCAAACCAAAGTTTTTTAACCACTTCACCCCCGGAAGAATTTCCCAGTTTAGGACCAGAGCACTTTTTTTGATTCGGCACTGCGTCCCTTTAACTGACAATTGCACGGTCGTGCGACGTTGTATCCAAACAAAATTTGCGTCCTTTTTTTCCCACAAATAGAGCTTTCTTTTGGTGGTATTTGATCACCTCTGCGTCATTTCTGATCATCGCTATAAATAAAAGAAGAGCGACCATTTTGCAAAAAAAAAAAAAAAAATTTCTTACTTTTTGCTAAAATACAAATCCAAAAAAATATATATAAAAAAACATTTTTTTCACCGGTTTTGGCCGATTTATAGTCTTCCTCATATTTTTGATAAAAAAAATCGCAATCTGCGTTTACGGATGGTGAGAATTCATTTCTGGGGTTTTTATTTATTTTTTTAATTTTTACTAGTAATGGCGGCGATCTGCGATTTTTAGCGGTACTGCGATATTGCAGCGGACATGTCGGACATTTTTGACACTTTTTTGGGACCATTGACATTTATACAGCGAACTGAAATTTAAATGTCCACTGATTACTGTATACATGTCATTGGCAGTGAAGGGGTTAACCTGCAGGGGGAGATCTAGGGGTTAACTATGTTCCCTGGGTGTGTTCTTACTGTGGGGGGGTTGGGCTACCATGGGCATGAGAGATCTAACTGATCCCATTGACAGGGATCAGTAGATCACCCATGCCCACACTGCCTGTGGCCACTCATCGCGGCTCGCCAGCAGACATCGGGTCCGCCCGAGCCGCGGGCACACTCCTCAGGCCATTCGCAGATTGCCGTCTTTTTACGGCGATTCGCGGCCAGCGTCCACACTGCCACCGTAAATAGACGGTAGACAGTGTGAAACTGGTTAAAGTGGTAGAATTATAGTTTTATCTCTGGAGTAAATACCCTTTTTAATGCATAGTAATAGTCTGCTTGCTTTGCTTGCTACAGCTTGGCATTGCATACTATTGCTGAGCCTCTGATCTACTAGAACCCCCAGATCATTTTCAAGCCTACATTCCCACAAAATTTCTCAGTGGAACAAGTCAGTGGGACAAGGGATAACTTTGATTTTGTGGACAGTTGGAGGAAGAATGTCCTTTACTTTAGCGACCAGTGGAGAAGGTTCCCTTTACATTGGTGGTTGGCGGAGAAAGACACCCCTTACTTTAGTAGTCAGTAGAAAAATGTCCCCCACTTTGATGGTTAATGAAGAAGGGCCCCTACACTTATGGTCAGTGGGGCACAGGTTAGATTTGTGGGCAATTGGAGGAAGAATGTCCTCTGCATTAATAATCTGTAAAGAAGGACCCTTGTTCATTGATGATCAGTGGAGAAGCCCATCCTCTTACATTGGTGATCAGTAGAAAAGTGTCCCCCACATTGATGGTCATTGAGGAAAGACCTCCTTTACACTTATGGTCATTGAGACAAGGGATACCTTAAATTGATGACCAGTTGTAAAAAGAATGCACTTTATATTAGTGATCAGTGGAGAAGGCACCCATTTACATTGGCAATCAGATGAAAAGTGCCTCTCTACATACAGTACATGGGCAGTAAAACAAGGGCTCTCAGGGCTGTCACCCAAAACAATGAGCTTTAAGAGATCTTCCATCCTTGCTAAAAGTGCACATCAAAAGGAACTCACTGTGATCTTTCTCCTTAATTTGACCAATTAATAGAAGCAGCACTGAAAAAGACTTGTTTGGGTTTCCTAAAAGAAGAAAGAAGTGTCTCCCACATTAATGGTCAGTGAAAAAGTGCCTCCCTTATATTTATGGTCAGTGAGACAAGGGATATACTTAATTGGTGGACAACTGGAAGAAGAATGTCCTTTACATAAGTGATCAGGGGAGAAAGCTCCCACTTACATTGGGGGCCAGTGGGAAAGTGTCTCTATATTTATGACCAATAGGACAAGGGATATCTTTGATTGGTGGACAGTTGGAAGAAGAATGTCCTTTACATTGGTGTAATTGCATGGAACTAAGCCATCCATATGAATCTGCTGTCAACAGTTTGTATAAATAAAATACCTGCAAGTGCCCCAAAGATTAATATAAGTAAACATATGTATCTGAATGCAGTGTATGGAAGTGTCTACATAAAAAATATGGAAAGAACAGTATATTGTCACACTGTGTTGCTTTAGTGTACATTGTTTGTCTTATAAAGAGCTGCTAGGTGACTCTCGTCTATTAGCCTAGTGCAGCCTGACTACAACCACATTCACACCCAACACCTTACAAACTGGGTTACATAGTCTGGTTGAAAAAAGACACAAGTCCATCTAGTTCAATAAAAGGGAAAAACAAATAAAAGTATACAATCATATATACACAAACCTATACCCACAGTTAATCCAGAGGAAGGCAAAACACCCCAGCAAAGAATGATCCAATTTGCTCCAGCAGGGGGAAAAATCCTTCCTGACCCCCAAGAGGCAACCTGGTACTCCCTAGATCAACGTTACCTATACAAGTTAGTACCCAATTATATTATGTACATTTAGGAAAGAATCCAGACCCTTTTTAAAGTAATCTACTGATCTGCCCAGAACCACCTCTTAAAGGAGTCTATTCCACATTTTCACAGCTCTCACTGTGAAGAAACCTTTACGTATTTAGCAATGAAATCTTTTTTCCTCCAGACATAGAACGTGATCCCTTGATTTCTGTGGTGACCTGAATAACTCAACAATAATGTGAATAACTCAACACCAAGTTTACTATATGGACTCCTTATATATTTGTACATGTTGATCATATCCCCTCTTAATCTCCTCTTCTCAAGAGAGAATAAATTCAGTTCCTCTAATCTTTCCTCATAACTGAACTCTTCCATGCCTCTTATCAGTTTGGTTGCCCTTCTCTGCACTTTCTCCAGTTCCCCGATATCCTTTTTGAGAACTGCTGCCCAAAAATGAACTTCATATTCCAGATGAGGTCTTACTAATGATTTGTACAGGGGCAAAATAATGTCTCTTTCTCTGGAGTCCATACCTCTATTAACACAAGGATTTTGCTTGCTTTGGGAACAGCTTGACATTGCATGCTATTATTAAGCTTATGATCTACCAAAACCCCCAGATCCTTCTCCACTATGGATTCCCCCAGTTGTACTTCCCCTAGTATGTACGATGCATGCATATTCTTAGCCCCCAAGTGCATAACTTTACATTTATAAAAATTAAACCTCATTTGCCGCATAGTCACCCAATTAAACAGTGACCCAGTAGGGTAATTTGTTAGCCAAACAAAAAGTGTGTATCTTTTGTTTCACCCATTTATTTGCGCATGTATGTAAAAGTATACATACAGTAAAAAAAAAACTGGCTACTATATTCTGACCCCTGGACTTCTTTCTGGGTCACTGCCCAGGAACACATATATTACATCCTTTACTTTCTATTCTATTTTATTCTATTCTTGTTTTTGAATTTTGTCCAAATTTTGTTTTGTTATTTCGGATTCCTTTAAATTTGTTACTATTGTAATTCAGAAATTTAGATACATCCGAATTTCCGAATAACAAAAAAATTGTCCACATTTCGATTCAGAAAGAAACGAACCACACATGTCTACTGCTGGGAAGGGGAATAGGGTAAGCTGAGCTTCTCTATTGTGCCTGCAGCTTCAAAGGTCATTGAGGGCTTGCAAAACCAATTTACTGCTTTTTAAGAATCTGTAAATACATCAGTTTACATTGCTTGCCAACAGGTTCTCTTTAACCACCTCAAGTCTGCCCACCGTCAAATGACGGCAGGGCGGAACTGCTATTGTTCTGGGACGACGTCATATGACGTCGTCCCTTTAACGATCGGGCGCGCGCATCCAGGCTCTGTCGGTGTCGGCGTGCCCCCAGGACACACCGCGTCACCGACAGGGGTGAACAGCCATTGGTTACGTCCACCGTTCGGTGGCGGCGTGTTCCCGGGGAACACTGCCTGTCACCGACACAGGTTACCTTGTGATCGGCTGTGATCTACTTCACAGCCGATCACTTCCAATGTAAACAGAGTGGTAACTCACTGTTACCAGCTCTTCTCTCCTCACACAGTGTCCAGTGTGAGGAGAGAAGAGCTGGGATCAGTGAGTTACTGATCGGTACAGTAAAAACACACTGACACCTGCCCCCCCAATGCACCTGTCACCCCAACAGTCACCCCATCTGCCCCCATAAAGGGTACCTGTCATCATAAAATGTACCTGTCATCATAAAGTGCACCTGTCATAAAGAGCACCTGTCACCCATCAGTGACCGTGGCATGTCACCCGTCAGTGACCACCACCAGTCACCCATCACTGACCACCGCCAGTCACCCATCACTGACCACCACCCGTCACCCATCGGTGACCACCGCCAGTCACCCGTCACCCATCAGTGACCACCGCCAGTCTCCCATCAGTGACCACCGCCAGTCACCTGTCACCTATCAGTGACCACCGCCAGTCACCCGTCATCCATCAGTGACCACCGCCAGTCACTTGTCAATCGTCACCCATCAGTGACCACCGCCAGTCACCTGTCACCCGTCACACATCTGTGACCACCGCCAGTCACCTGTCACGCATCTGTGACCACCACCAGTCACCTGTCATGCATTAATGATCACCACCAGACACCGGTCACCCATTAGTGACCACCGCCAGACATGCAGCACCCATCAGTGACCACCGCCAGACACGCGGCACCTATCAGTGACCACCACCAGTCACCCATCAGTGACCATCACCAGACACCCAGCACCCATCAGTGACCACCGCCAGTCACCCATGACTTAACAGTGACCACCGTTAGACACCCATCACCCATCAGTGACCAACGCCAGACACACGGCACCCATCAGTGACCACCGCCAGTCACCCATCATTGACCACCACCAGTCACCCATCAGTAACCACCACCACACACCCGGCACCCATCAGTGACCACCGCCAGTCACCCATGACCCATCAGTGACCACCACCAGTCACCCATCACTGACCTCCACCAGTCACCCGTCACCCGTCACCCATCAGTGACCTCCACCAGTCACCCATCACCCATCAGTGACCACCACCAGACACCCGGCACCCATCAGTGGGCACCGCCAGTCACCTATCAGTGACCACCACCAGTCACCCATCAGTGACCACCACCACACACCTGGCACCCATCAGTGACCTCCACCAGTCACCCGTCACCCATCAATGACCACCACTAGACACCCATCACCCATCAGTGGCCACCACCAGTCACCCGTCACCCATCAGTGACCTCCACCAGTCATCCGTCACCCATTAATGACCACCACTAGACACCCATCAGTGACCACCACCAGTCACCCGTCACACATCAGTGACCTCCACCAGTCACCCGTCACCCATTAATGACCACCACTAGACACCCATCAGTGACCACCACTAGTCACCCGTCACCCATCAGTGACCACCACCAGACACCCATCACCCATTAGTGACCACCACCAGAGACCCGTCACCCATCAGTGACCACCGCCAGTCACCCATCACCTATCAGTGACCACCGCCAGTCACCCGTCACCTATCAGTGACCACCGCCAGTCACCCGTCACCCATCAGTGACCACGGCCAGTCACCTATCACCCATCAGTGACCACCGCGAGACACCCTCACCCATCAGTGACCACCGCCAGACACCCATCACCCATCAGTGACCACAGTCAATCACCTATCAGTGACCACTGCCAGTCACCCATCAGTGCCCATTGCCAATCACCTGTCAGTGACCGTCACACCCGTGAGTAAACATCACCTGTAAAAGTCTCACACATGTGGTATTTCCATACTCGGGGGGAGTAGTAGAATGTATTTTGGGGTGTCATTTTTGCTATGTACATGCTATGTGTTGGAAATATCATATAAATGGACAACTTTGTGTAAAAATAAAAGCGTTTTAATTTTTTTCCCACATTTTCCAAAAACCACTGAAAAAAATGACATGTTCAAAAGACTCATTATGCCTCATAGATTATACGTTGGGGTGTTTGCTTTCCAAAATGGGGTCATTTTGTGGGCAATTCCATTGTCCTGGTGCTCCAGGACCTTCAAAAGTGTAATAGGGTGTTGAGAAATGAGATGTGTAATTTATGCTTGTAGAATGCCTGAAGGTGCTACTTCAATGTTAGGCCTCTGTATGTGGTCAGGCTGTGTAAAAGTGTAACATGTGGTGTCGCCATACTCAGGAGGAATAGCAGAATGTATTTTGGGGTGACATTTTTGCTATGTACATGCTATGTGTTGGAAATATCTTATAAATGGACAACTTTGGGTAAAAAAAATGCGTTTTCATTTTTTTCCCACATTTTCCAAAAACTACTGGAACAAAAATGAACCATTCAAAAGACTCATTATGCCTCAATGATTATTCATTGGGGTGTTTGCTTTCCAGAATGGGGTCATTTTGTGGGCAATTCCATTGTCCTGGTGCTCCAGGGCCTTCAAAAATGTGATAGGTCTTCATGACATTAGATGTGTAATTTATGTCCCTAGAATACCTGACGGCGCTCCCTGCATGTTGAGCCTCTGTATGTGGCCAGGGTGTGAAAAAGTCTCAGACATGTGATATCTCCATACTCAGGAGGAGTAGCAAAATTTGTTTTGGGGTGTAATTTGGGGTATGCATATGCTGTGTGTGAGAAATAACCTGTTACAATGACCATTTTGTGAAAAAAAAAAAAAAAGAAAAACAAAATCTTCATTTTGCAAAGAATTGTGGGAAAAAAATTACAACTTCAAAAAACTCACCATGCCTCTTACTAAATACCTTGGAATGTCTACTTTCCAAAAAGGGGTCATTTGGGGGGTAATTGTACTTTCCTGGCTTGTTAGGGTCTCAAGAAATGAGATAGGCCGTTAGTATATCAGGTGTGATCAATTTTCATTGGCACCATAGCTTGTGGACTCTATAACGTACACAAGGACCAAATAATATACACTTATTTGGGTTATTTTTACCAAAGATAGGTAGCAGTATACATTTTGGCCAAAATTTACAAAGAAAAATTACTAATTTGCAAAATTTTATGACCGAAAAAAAGAAAAAGGCATTTTTTCACAAAATTTTCAATCTTTTTTTATTTATAGCACAAAAAATAACCCCCCCCCCTAGTGATTAAATACCACCAAAAGAAAGCTCTATTTGTGTGAGAAAAAGGACGCAAATTTCATATGGGTACAATGTTGCATGACTGAGTAATTGTCATTCAAAGTGTGATAGCGCTGAAAGCTGAAAAATGGCCTGGACAGGAAGGGGGTTTTCGTGCCCGGTACTGATGTGGTTAAATACCCCCTTGCAATAATAAATAAACAAATACAATTTCCTGGAATTCTGCATGAATGACTTCTACAGGTCAACATTAAAAATTTAATTGTAATAATTATATTTTACATTTCCTATCTTTCTGAATAAACAGTTTAAATAATTAAGACCATTGACGGAAAAGGTAAACTGAGATAATGAAGAACACAAAGCAAATATGTTACATGTTAGGAAAGCTTATAGAGGTGAAATTGAGCTTTGATAAGGAAAATGGGAAATGTCCAATACTTTCTAATGACATTCCTTTGTATGCTTTTTGTGTTTGTCTGCCAAGATTTTCATCCTGTGAAAGAAAGCGTGATTTCTATGATGGTCACAGGTGCTGCGATTTTTAGGACAATGCTAATGAAGAAAGAAGGGGACAAGTGAGAATTAAAGAAACTTCCATTTTTTATTTACATGAATCATTTCATGCATCTGTTGTGCAAAGAATCATGCAATTCCAGAATGAGGTCAATTCTAAATCGCATGGTTCTTTATATTCTGGACAAATCTTTGTGTGTATATTCAGGATCGACATGTTTCTTTAAAGCTTCATCTCTGACCAATCTATGGACACTAAAGTGTATGTTACCTTAAGTATGTATTTTTTTTCTATGTGTGTGTGCAGATAAAATATGTGCATCTTATAAATATAGTCTCTATCATTTTCACGTACTTCTTCCATCTGAAGTACCTGGGTGATCCTGCCAGTCACCTTCCTTCCTTGTTCTAAACTGACCACACAAAGCACTGAAGCTGATCTGTGTTAGGGTGGCCGGTCAGTTTTCATCCTCTGGCTGGCTATCATTCAGAGGTACAGGACACTGTGCAGACACACAGCATGCTTGTGTTGGGTAGTCTGTCCAGGGACCACACCCCCTGACCAATTACAGCCTGCCTCTGGCACACACCCCTCCCAATCGCAGCCTGCCTCTGACACACCCCCTACCAATCACAGCCTGCCTCTGGCACATACCCTCCTAATCACAGCCTGCCTCTGGCAAACCCCCTCCCAACCACAGCCTGCCTCTGGCACACACCCCTCTCAATCACAGCCTGCCTCTGGAACACACCCCTTCCAATCACAACCTGCCTCTGGCACACACCCCTCCCAATCATGGCCTACCTCTGGCACACACCCCTGCCAATCACAGCCCGCCTCTGCCACACATCAGTATCAATCACAGCCTGCCTCTGGCACACACCCCTCCCAATCACAGCCTGCCTCTGGCACACACCCTTATCAATCACAGCCTGCCTCTGGCACATACCCTCCCAATCACAGCTTGCCTCTGGCACACACCCCTCCCAATCACAGCCTGTCTCTGGCACATCCCGCTCCAACTCACTGCCTGCCACTGGCACACCCCCTCCCAATCACAGCCTGCTTCTGGCACACACCCCTCCCAGTCACAGCCTGCCTCTGGTACACACCCCTCCCAATCACAGCCTGCCTCTGGTACACACCCCTCTCAATCACAGCCTGCCTCTGGCACACACCCCTTCCAATCACAGCCTGCCTCTGACACACACCCCTATCAATCACAGCCTGCCTCTGGCATACACCCCTGCCAATCACAGCCTGCTTCTGGTACACACCCCTATGAATCACAGTCTGCCTCTGGTACATACCCTCCCAATCACAGCCTGCCTCTGGTACACACCCCTCCCAATCACAGCCTGCCTCTGGAACACACCCCTTCCAATCACAACCTACCTCTGGCACACATCATTATCAATCACAGCCTGCCTCTAGTACACACCCCTCTCAATCACAGCCTGCCTCTGGCACACACCCCTTCCAATCACAGCCTGCCTCTGACACACACCCCTATCAATCACAGCCTGCCTCTGGCATACACCCCTGCCAATCACAGCCTGCTTCTGGTACACACCCCTATGAATCACAGTCTGCCTCTGGTACATACCCTCCCAATCACAGCCTGCCTCTGGTACACACCCCTCCCAATCACAGCCTGCCTCTGGTACACACCCCTCTCAATCAAAACCTGCCTCTGGCACACCCCTCCCAATCACAGCCTGCCTCTGACACACACACCCCTATCAATCACAGCCTGCCTCTGGCATACACCCCTGCCAATCACAGCCTGCCTCTGGTACACACCCCTTTGAATCACAGCCTGCCTCTGGTACATACCCTCCCAATCACGGCCTGCCTCTGGCACACACCCCTTCCAATCATGGCCTGCCTCCCGCACACACCCCTGCCAATCACAGCCCACCTCTGGCGCACACCTGTATCAATCATAGCCTCTGGCACATACCCTTACATACATTATCCAAAAAAATTGAGCTAACTTTACTGTTTCGTTTTTTGCGTTTGAAATATCGAATCGGAAGAGTTTACTCAAGTCACAAAAATTCTCGTACGACAGAATAAAAATATTGGAAGCAATGTAATGTGTTGTAGTGTATTTGTATTGCATTTTCAAACAACAATTGTACTGGTTAAACGAAAATCATACAATCGGGCATCATACGAGATAATTTTTCCTGCATGTCCAATCATGTACGGATGGATAATATTGGATGAACTGTTATGATCGTCTCTTGAAAGCTCTGTACTAACGATCCAGATTACCGTATGATCGCTTCGAAAGCGGTATTTTTTGTCTGATTTTCTGATCGTGTGTACCGGGCTTAAGTGGTTAACTAGTTGTCGACCGCCTGCAGTGGATTGACGGCGGCAACATGGCTCTCCTGCACGAATCGCCGTCACCTGAGAGGAGTGAGTATTGAGGACGTGTGCGTGCCTCTGGAGGTGCACTCGCACGCTTACACGCTAGCGGGAGAGCCAATCAGCGGGTGGGGCGAACTCGATGTCCGTCGGCCACCCGCAATCGCTCCCCCGCAGTGACAGAATGGGGATCTGTGAATGTAAACAAGTGGATCGCCGTTCTGACAGGGGAGAGGAGAGTGATCGTATGTTCCCAGTATATGGGAGCAGAGATCTCTCTCCTCCCCCACTCATCCCAGCCCCCACACAGTTAGAACACACTGACAGGGAACACATTTAAGCCTTTGATCTCCCCCTAGTGTTAACCCCATTCCCTGCCAGTGACATTAAGGCCTCATTTACACTGCTGCTGGTAAACGGACGTTTAGAGGTAGTTGGGCGTTTTTTTCAGCTGTCCCTGAACTCTCCTCTATGTTATCTCATCAGTATATTTACACAGGGTCGTTTAAGGACCTTCCCAGGCAGTTGAGTTTAAAGGCTTTTTTTGGAACGCAAAAAAATGGGTTCAGAGGCATTTGAAACGCCAAACAGCTTGTAAATGCCGCTAAATGCGCCTAAACGCGGTAACTCTCGTCTAGGACCTTTTTGCTTACAGGCGTTTCCATTTGAAAAAATATATATATATATTTTTTTTTTTAAATGCTCCTAGACACGAACGTGGCAAAATGGCCGTTTTAGTCGCAGGCTTCTGTCAAAAAACAATGTTCATGGGAGGTTGAAATAGCGTCCCGTGTAAACGGAGCCTTATACAGTAGTCAGTGGCTATTTTTAGCTCTCATCGCTGTATAAATGTCAGTGGTCTCAAAAAAGTGTCATCAGTGTCCAATATGTCCGCCGCCATGTTGCAGTCCCGCCAAAAATCGCAGATTGCTGCCATTACTAGTGAAAAAAATAAAAACGCCATAAATCAATTCTCTTAGTTTGAAGACAATTTAACTTTTGCGCAAACCAATCAATATCAATTTTTTTTTTTTACCAAAACCATCTAGAAGAATAAATATCGGTCTAAACTGAGGCATAAATTTGTTTTTTTATATTATTTTTATATATGCATTATAGCAAAAAGTAAAAACAAAATGTTTTTTTTTCAAAATTGTGGCTCATTTTTTGTTTATAGCGGTGATCAGAAATGACGCAGAGGCGATCAAATACCACCAAAAGAAAGCTCAATTTGTGGGGAAAAAAGGACACAAATTTTGTTTGGGTACAACGTCGCACGACCGCGCAATTGTCAGTTAAAGCGACGCAGCGCCGAATCGCAGAAAGTGCTCTGGTCCTAAAGGGGGAAATCCTTCCGGGGCTGAAGAGGTTAATGCTTACTAATCGGAAGCTGATTGGCTGGCATGCACAATTTTGATGAATTCTCATCACTTTTCAGGAAGCATTGCAGACAGCAGCTCCATAATAGATACAATGGAGATGTTCCCTTTAATCCCCTCTAATCCCCCCACCTGCCTTCCAGGGAGGGGGCGTGTCTCATCCCCTTCTCTAAGCAGCAATCTCGGAACCGGGGCGGAGCGTCCGGCCCCCCTCCCGTGACGTCACGCCCGAAGGCTGCGGGGAGGCGGGAGACACCTGGCAGAGGTCCGTCAGTCGCCCAGCAGTCTGGGCTGAGTGCGGAGGGGGAGGTTCGCTGCTCCGGCTGTCCGCTGATCACCCGGGATGGACGATGCAGCCTCTGTAGCCATCGCAGCCTGCAGCCAGCGTGTCATGAAGAAGCCCAGACCCGCTCCAAGCTTCACCCCCACACAGGCAGCAATAACAGTGTGACCCTGAAACTCCTTCCCGGCTACTAACAGGCATTCTATTCTCTTAGCTTTCTCCTGTGAAGAAGAGGAGACCCCCTCCAAAAAAAGAAGAGGAGACCCCCTCCAAAAAAAGAAGAGGAGACCCCCTCCAAAAAAAAGAAGAGGAGACCCCAAAAATAGAAAAGAGGAGATCCTAGAAAACAAAAGAAGAGGAGGAGACCCCAGAAATAAAAAAGGAAAGGAGACCCGAAAAATTAAAAAAAGAAGAGGAGATCCTAGAAAAAAAAAAGGGGAGATCCTAGAAAAAAATAAAAAAGAAGAGGAGACCCAAAAAAAAAGAAGAGGAGACCCCCAAAAATAAAAAAGGAGGAGATCCTAGAAAAAAATAAAAAAGAAGAGGAGACCCAAAAAAATTAAAAAAGGAGACCCCCAAAAATAAAAAAGAAGAGGAAACCCTAAAAAAAAGGAAAAAATAATTAATTATTCTGCACGGCATTGGCACACAAGATCGCTGATCGCGCCTCTGATTGTTTTTGTTGGGATGAGGCGACAGATGTCAATGGTCAGGATGTGATTTGGAATGCACAGCTTCCATGGGAGAATTGGGAGAGCTCCGGCGATAAATGGGATGTGACCCCCCCCCCCCCAACCTTTTTAGATATTTGCACTAAATGAGAGTTGAGATCCCGTCTGCAGATCTCATGTCTGATCCCCCATCCACCTATCTGCAATAAGACAGCTCAGCAGCACCCCTGATTTTAGGACCCCCCCGACCGATAAGATTCCATTTCCATAAAAAAGATAATAATCCTTCAATGTCTTTTTATGTATTCGTTGGCAATAACCTAAGCAATAATTTCCGAGGAGCGGAGAGGATTCACGTACTGACTGCTTATTGACGACTAGAAATACATCTCCATCTATCTATATACTATATATACATTGAGTCCAAGCTGGCGGAGACTGACGCACTATTTTTCCGATAACAGGAAGCCATTCAAACTGTCAAAAATTTGCTTTGAAGAATATTTTACATTTTTTTTTTTTGGGTTAGATTTGCTGTAAGATTAATCAGCCATTCATTAGTTAATTATTTCTATCCTTTTTTTTTTAATTTCTTCCCTCCTTTACTTTAGAAAAAAATACATTGTTGCTTCTTTAGAATCAATACTTTATTTTTGTATTTTTTCTTATTTTTATTTGCGACTGATCTGTTTTAAGAATAGCCGTTCTGCTAATGAGTTGATTTTTTTTTATCCTTTTTTGCTTTTTCCCCTCTTCCTTTAGAAAAGATACATTGTTGCGAAATGCTTCTTTATTAGTAATCAATATCTTTATTTTTGTAATTTTTTTTTTCATTTTCACTGATATAATTTCTTTATTTTTGTAACTTGTTTTATATGTTTTCTTTTTTGGACAAGACGAAAACGATTTAACTCTTCAGTTTGTCTTTTTTTATATATTAATAGATTTGTTGGTTTGGGGATGTTAAAATATACTTTATTTTTGAATGTCGCACGTTGTTAGACGATAGGGATAAAATATATTTCAGAGGATCATTTTTTAAATTTTTTTTGTAGAGAGGTTTATTTTTTTGGATCCCCCCCTTTTATTTTTTACTTCATCAAGATGATGGAAGTACCGCCGTGCCCAAAAAAGAGTCTCTCGCTGTCGCTTCCTATGCCACGAGAGGGGCAAGCCACCCTCAAGCCTCCGCAGCATCTATGGAGGCAACCAAGGACACCCATCAGAATAAAACACCGGGGTTACTCAGACACAGACCGCCACCACCACCGGCAGATGGAAAGATCGGACGCCATGGACACCAGCGATCGACCCGGGCTGAGGAAAACCAGGATGTCGTGGCCTTCGTCTTTCCATGGGACCACCAGCAACAGTCATGCAAGCCATAAACAACGGTATGTGCTCATTTCACTTTGCTGGTAGGACTTATGGTATTTTTGGCAAAGTCAGCTCTTTTGTTAGTACAGTGGTTGCCTTTAAGGCCATAGAGTATTTGGATATATAGCCTCATGTATGAACCTACTATAAGAAATGTCTCTTTTGGATTTAGGCATTCTTTGAAGTTCATGATGCTGGGGCATGTTAGAATTGAAGGGTGATTGGTCATCAATGGGGAACAACAGCTGTTTCCTTAGTCAAACACTTAGGTAGCACATCTGTCTTATCAACACATGGGCAGGTTTTTTAACCATTTAAATCAGGGGTCTCCAAACTTTCTAAGCAAAGGGCCAGTTTACTGTCCCTCAGGCTTTAGGGGGCCGGGCTGTGGCCAGCGGGAATAGAAAATGTCCCGGCATTAGTGCCCCATTATTGATTTTAATGGGAGGGATAGGGTCTCCTTGATGATATTGATGAGAAAAATAGTGCCCCATTCATGGTGCTCCATCATTGGTATCAGTCGGTGTAAAAATGCCCCAGGGGCCAGAGAAAGGCGACCAAAGAGCCACAGTTTGGAGACCACTGGTTTAGATGAAGGATTCTTGTGACAATTGCATAACCTGCATGCTTTAATCCTGATTGACATTCTTTGTGTACGTTCTTCTCCTGTACTGATCAGAATGAGATGAAGTAACTTGGTAGAGGTGGTCTATGGGAGTCTGCATGGGGGCTCATAGACCTCTTCCAGCAAGGTGGTCTATGGGAGTCTGTATGGGGGCCCATAGACTACATCCATCTAGGTGACCTATGGGTCCCTTGGTTGAGAGCATTCAAAAGGATTCTATATAGCCTCATGTATGGGAGCCTTCATAAGTGAGAGCCTTCATGAGTCTATATGGAGAACTCTGCTGAATGCCCTCGCCCAGCTCAATGCAGATGCTCGAATATGTTCCATCAGTGGTTAATATTAAGATATGAGCATCTTTAGAATTGTAGATGTATCGTGAAATGCGCTCCACCCAAAGATGATATTTCAGATTCAGGTGAAGTGTAAAAGGAAGAGTAATATGGTGACTTTTTCGGGACTAATGGTAAGATGTCCTAGCCTTGGTGCCACCTAAGTTCTTACCACCTTGGAATTTTGGGCATTCCCACTTTTCTTGTTGCATTCTCCAAAATATAAGCCCTTTTCATGATTGAACAATTATTACCATTCTTATAATTCCCTTCTCTTCCTAAGCAGTTATCACACATGTAAAGATATTCTCTGTTTAAAAATACGAATAGTCTAGAGCAGATTTTCTCAACCTTTTTATCATGGAGGAAATCTTGAAATTACTTTCAGGTCTCAGAGAACCCCTGCTAATAATTACTATATCTACAGCTCATGGTACATTAACAAGAATAGTAGGGTGAGACTACTAAGGGCTGCTCTGTATGATAAATGTATTTTCAGTAATTATATATTGAAATAAAATGAATAATATTAATGGCCAGAAAAGAAATGCAGACAATGAAAATTGTAGTCCTCCTTCACGTTGGTAGTTTATGGAGAAATGTTTGCTTACATGGATAGTCAGTGGTAAAATACCCCACCTTACATTGGTGGTCAGTGAAATTCACCGTTTGGTGGTAAATGGGAAAAGAGTCCCCCTTAAACTGTTGGCCAATTGAAGAACATCCCCTATTACACTTGTGATCAGTGGGAAGAACACCTTTTACATTGGCGGTCTAATGGAAGAATGACCCTTACATTGGTGGTCAGTGCGAAGTATGCCCCTTACATTAGCGGTAAGTTAGAAGAATGCACCTTACATTGGTGATCAGAGGGAAGAATGTCTGTTATATTGGTGATCAGTGGGAAAATTGTTCTTTACATTGGTGCACTGTGGGAGGAATGCTCTTCACATGGGTGATCATTCAGAATGCTCCTTACATGAGTGATCATTCAGAATGCTCTTTACATTGGTGGTTAGTTACAAGAATGCCCCTTACCTTGGTGGTCAGTGGGAAGAATGTCTATTACATTGGTGAGCAATGGGAAGAATTCTTCTTAAATTGGCGGTCATTGACAATGTTCTTTTCGTTGGTGGTCAGTGGAAATAATGCTTCTTACATTGGAGGTCAGTAGGAAAAATGCTGCTTATATTGGTAGTCATAGAAAACGTCCCTTGCATTGGTGGTCTGTGGGAAGAATGTACCTTACGTTGATGGTTAGTTTGAAGAATGTCCCATATATTGGTGGTCAGTGGAAAGAATGTCCATTACATTGGTGTTCATTGGGAAAAATATCTGTTACATTGGTGGATATGAATGCTTCTTACTTTGATTTTCAGTGAGAATGCCTCTTTTGTTGGTTGGTGGAAAGAAAGCTCTTTACATTGAGAGTCCATGGGAAGAATGTCTCTTGTATTGGTGGTCCATGGGAATAATGCTCCTTACATTAGTGCTCAATGGGGAGAATCTCCTGTACATTTTGGGTCAGTGGAAAAAAATGTCTCTTTTACAGATATCTAAACAAATAATTAGTGGCAGTGGTTACTTATCTGAGAGTCAGAAATTGCTTATTTTTCATGGAACCCTTAGAAATCTTTGGAGGAACCCTGCTTGAGATAGAGTTGTCTAGAGGTTGGTAACTACTGGAAGGAGAATGATAATTCTTTCGTCTTCGGAAAAAGCTTTGTCTTAATTAGGCACTGTATCACTAGGATTTTGAGTGTGCGTGACATACGGTATCTGCATCTGAGACCTGGAAGGACAGGGCAAGAAATGTAAGATTTAGTGGAAGTGTAGTAAGTGGAACTAAAACTTGCCTGTCAAAGTTATAGTTAGTAAAATGAATATCAGTTTTACTATTACTCAAAGACCCTAAAACTTACCACATTTGCCAGGCAGATTGGCTCACTCTACCTTGCCCTGGCGAGCTTCTAAAAGGGTACCTTTTAATCCCGAACAATTACTTACATGCCCTGAAAGTCCATCTTCTTACTCTAAAGGAATTCTCTGAAAAAACCAAAAGGGAATCAAGGATTTCTTATCTATTACATTAATGGGCACCGCTTGACATCAGTTACATAATTTACCTAGTAAGAATAGCTCAAACAGGTTTGCCACACAGTAAATAGCCAACTTCTGACTGCTCCCTGAAAGTTATGGAATGGGAACATGTAGAAATACAGGGACCCATATGCAGAAACTTGGAGTGCTGCTTAAAGCACTGCAAAATTTCCTTCTTCAGTCCAAAGCACAGATCGGGTGGCAACGTTCAAACAAGATCATCAGGCTAGGAAGTATATTGTACCTCTGTATAGTGGCTGAGTTCTGATGTATGGTGTTTCCACCTTCTGTCTTGCAGTGAGAAATAGAGGATCATGTGTTACTTGGTTCCTGATCACTTCCCCCCAACCCCCCCGCATTGGTCTAACACTTGGGTCACATCCGCAGGTTTTTAACATGTTCCCGTGCGTCACCTGTAGGGCAACCCATTCATTTTTATATGCTGCCCTATGCACAAGAATCATGGCCAAGAAGTCCCTCAAAAAATGAGCCGCACCAAACTGCTGCAACACCATGCAGTTTGCCGCGTGCAAGTGCAACAATGCGTGGGTTTGTAGAAGCATGGGTGCCATTAACATGGGGGCATTTGCTAAAAGACTTTTCTCTGCATGTTGGGAAAGTGCGCAATTTGGCACGCATTCCTGGTACGCAAAGGTCTGAACCTAGCCTAACTGCAGCCCTGCTCACACATTTGGGTGTATGAGATTGCTTGTCACATACGCTTATGAGAAGAGGCTGCCGTTCCAACCTAAATCCTTGTGAGAAGCCTATTGAATATAACTGCATTGGATTTGATAAAACCTAAATGAAGGTAACCTTGACTTGAGCACAGTTGCAGCATTTTCTGGTTAGCATTAACAATTCACTGAATACATCAGGTAGTTCTCTGGAGTGGCTCTTTACATATAATTTTACTTACGGCTTGTTTACGGATTTGTCCAAAAGTGAACAATATTCGCACAATCCCCCCCCCACCCCAAGTCTGTCTGCTTCCTGCCGGGACAGCTCCTTCCTCTGTAAGGTCGCTGCTTACAATGTTGTTAGCTTATTATACAAACACAGGTTTTATCATATAAACATTGTTGCAGCAGTGTTGCAACAATGAACGTACTGTATTCCAAATGATCATAGAGCATAACAGCAGTGCTCTGCAACCGCCAGATCAATAGACTATAATTGTTTTGTTTTTATCCATTTCATTCATCATTAAATGTTTTTTTTGTAGGTGAATAGAAGTTCATCATTTTTATTTATCACGGTGGGTTTACCTGTTCCCTTATTATCCATCCAATTGGAAACGCTGTCCAAAGTCACCAAAACCCATAAGCACATCTATCAACTTTCTTTTTCCAGTCTAACTGGTGTTCCCCAAAGTGCGGGACCAGCATCATTGGTTGTACATATCCGCTCTGCTGATCTCAGGATTTATGGACAGCCTTGTGGGAGAATATGATTATTGTAGCGTTGGCTGCTTTAGGAGGGAACTTATTGAGCAATTCTGTCTGAAAAGGATTTATCTTTGGGCGTGATGGGGTTCAACCCCTACTGGTTCTTTACTGCTGCTTTGATCTCCAGTTGGGAGATCTGTCATCTCTTCAACAACCACAAGAGTCTGATAGCTCAGGAGGAGTCAAAGCTTGCTTGTATATCCAGCTTGTGAGTTCAACTAATATGTCTATGGATAATCCACTAGAGTTTGCATGATGCAGTATTTCCGTGCTGTGGATCCCCCAGTGGATTCTGTATTGGAATAAAAGAAAAATTTAGCTGGCCCTATGTGATCCACAAACGTGGTAGATGAAGGAATACTCCCCACCAGGACATTGTATTTTGGTGGCAGCACCTGTTAATACACTGATCTGCTCCTGCAGTTGATCGGTGGAAAGTCTTCCAAGATGTCCCTTTGACAGAACCCGATTGAACCTTAAAAATTCCCGAAACATGGCCTGTTGGAGGACTTGAGGGCAGGGTTGAGAACCACTGGCTTAAACAACCGATTTCTGTTTAGACGGGAATCCCACATAGTGATTGAAACCTGGCCATTCCCTGGTGGGCCAGCTGAATTTTGACCAGTGTATGGCCAGCTTTACATGTACTAGTTCAGGGCTTGAGTTGTCAGGTCCCCATAGTGAATGGAGAAGTCTGCTGGTGACCAGGTCATCTTGCTCTTAGTTTCCCTAACTCTGACCACCTCATTAGATGGACAACCTTCCACTTTGTACCCACTGCCAAGAAGTAGGACCCAGTCATGTGACTTTCTGAAAGGCATAGTGGTAATCAATAAAGTAGAATTACAGGCATAATCAAACTAGTCTTAAAAGTACTCCTTTACCCCTAGTAACACCTATTCTGATTAACCTGTGTAAGAAAGATGTATATACCTATTTATTTTCAGGCTACTCTGGTCCGATCACATGATCCGTCTCCCCTGTGTGCCAGCAGCAGCTGCAGGGAAGAGTGCTGACAATGGATAGGCCACAGGAACTGTCATGCTTACCCCTAACATGGGTGGTCAGACACTATAGCTAGCTACTGGTACACGGTTGCCCCCAGGACTTATAAACAATGCTATAGTTCCTGGCTACCACATGGGGGCATGCATGAACAGAGCAAAGCAAACAGGTACTTGCGGTTGGCAGACAGGCAGAGTGGTTCAATGACAGTCAAGGTACAAGGCAGCCAAAGTTCAGAGTAGCTAGGGACAAACCTGTAGTCAAAAGGAAGGCATTGTTCAGAGAGTAGTCGATATCCGATTCAAGGTCGTCAGAACAGGGCAGACAAACAGGGAACTTGGAGCACGTATAACAAAACAATATCACAAGCATGAGACTGCAGGCTTGGCTGGCTTAAATCATGTTTGGTCTCCACCCAGAGATTAACCACATCAATCACCTTGCAGGTGGACAAACAGACAAAAAGAATGCCTCAGAAAACCAGGATTCTGGAACCAGCAGCTATGATGGATCAGGGGCTCACACGTTCTTGTCAGGAACCCATGACTGATGTCACTGCTGCCAGGAATTTCAGGCCAATGTTTGCTCTCCCCTGTCCCCTTCAGCCGAACAGGGGAGATCATGTGACTGAACTAGACCAGGATGAAAATTAGTTAGTATACAGCTCTTATTTTTAAGACTAGCTAGATTTTGCATGGAAATTTTTCTTTAACCAGTTCAGGTCCAACCTATAGCAGTTTTACTGCTATAGGGCAGCACCTGTGCGCCAGATAGATCCGACACTTCCGGGTAGGGGGCGCACAAATCCCATCCCTTCCCTCTTGTTTGAACGACAACCTGCCTAGTTTACATAGGGAGACCACCGTTCTGTGTCTTTCCTTATGATCGGCAGCTGCCGGCGGACATTGAGTCTATATAATCACAGCGGGAGCGAGTCGCCATGTATAATCACAGCGGGAGCTGATCTGCGGATACCGTGGACTCAATGTCAAACAGGAGGGAAGGGATGGAATTTGTGTCCCTGCAAAGCAGGGAACAAATTCCATCTCTCCCCCTAGTAAAAGCACCTCCCACAGTACATAAAAGCACTTCCTAGCAACACAGTTAACCCTTTGATCGGCTCTGATGTTTAACCTCTTCCCAGCCAGTGTCATTAGTACAATAACAGTGCATATTTTAGCACTGATTACTGTAATAATGTCGCTGGTTCTCAAAAAAGTGTCAAAAATGTCCTTTAGGGGTCCGATCTGTCCGCCGCAATGTCGCAGTCCCGCTAAAAATCTCTGATCACTGCCATTACTAGTAAATAAATGAATAAAAATGGCATAAATCTATTCCCTATTTTGCAGACGCTATAACTTTTGCGCAAACCAATCAATATATGCTTATTGTGATTTTTTTTCTTTTTTTTTACCAAAAATATGTAGAATAATATATATCGGCCTAAAATGATGAAGAAATGTATTTTTTTAAATTTTTTGGAGGGTTGTTTATTATAGCAAAAAGTAAAAAAAATTGTCACTCATTTTTTTGTTTATAGCGCAAAAAATAAAAACCGCAGAGGTGATCAAATACCACCAAAAGAAAGCTCTATATGTGGGGAAAAAAGGACATCAATTCTGTTTTGGGTATAGGGTTACAGGACCGCTCAATTGTCAGTTAAAGCGACGTAGTGCCGTATCGCAAAAAATGACCTGGTCATGAAAGGGGGGGGGGGGGGGAATCCTTCCGGTCCTTAAGTGGTTAAAGTAACGCAGGGCTGTATCACAAGAAATTACCTGGTCATGAAGGGGGGTAAATCTTCCGTAGGTCAAGTAGTTAAAAGAGAAGTGTGCAATGTGAAATAAATATACATCCATACTTACTTAGGTCAGGAAGAGTTGATTTTCCAGTAGCATCGCTTGTCATTCCTCCTTCTCGCCATGTCCTAACCCTCTCGTTTTCTGGGAGTGTCTAATTAATGCCTTGACTGGCCCAGCTCCTCTGCCACTCCCACCACCTCCATACATAACTTTTTAAGTAATTTCGAGGAGAAGAGTGTGGGGAAATACTATAGAGGGACAGCACTGACATCACATCCAAGATTGTCACCCAACTGCAGTCTCGGGGCTTTTGGATGCTGACGCATGGGAAGCTTCTACAGATAAATAACCTGCCTAAAACACGTTAAATGCATATATATGCTTATAGGAAGAAGGTTGTTCAAATAAACGGTCTGGTGACAGGGTCTCTTTAAAGTCTCTGCATAGAAACAAGCATCGATACACAGTGATAGCATTATTTCCAGAAGGAAGAGTCATCCTGCAGGGAAATAAGTGATTTTTTTCCCTGCTATTAATTTTAAGGGGCATTTGTCTCAGACGTCAGGATTTCTGAGGATGTCCATGGCTCCTGGGAGTTGTCTTGCTCTGTCCTACCATCTGAGCAAATTATTTTCCAGTTCTTTCCAGTTAGTTGATTGATTGTCATTTGAATTAGTCTTAACCCCATTTCATTCATTTAGGTCTGGCAAAGTCTAATTGAGCATTAAACATGCATGATTTATGGGGATCTGACTTAATAAGCGCTCTTTGGCCCCGTAGGATAGTCATCAGCAGTCCATTACGTTAGACCAGTGTGAGTTATCAGTGTCTAAAACTCATCATTTGCTTTAAGGTCCATCGATGTGATCTATACCCAAAATTTATTTTTTAAAATTTTGGATAGAATAGGGAAAAGGTTAGAACCCTTGTGAAGTTTTTTTAAAAAGATATATATTTTTATATATAATTGTATAATCTTTGACTTTTTAATTAATATTATGAATTTAAACAAATATGAAGTTGTTGGCACCTTTAGCGCAAGAAAAGCTCAAGAAAAATGCATCCCTTTAAATTCTATGTGTCGTCTTCACACTGGTCTGTTGCACTTCCGTTAAAAATTAGGCAAGTGCAATTTGTTTAGTTCCAAATTAGTTTTTCAACTAATGTGGACAAATTCGTTAATTTGTAAATATCTGAATTAACAAACACCTGTTTAACAAATTTTTACCGAATATTCGGAAATTCAGAAATTCAACATCCGAAAACCTGAAAATTCGAAAGTCTGAAATAATCCACATCCATAATTTAGCCCCCAGCTACATCACCAGCCTAGTCTCAAAATACCAACCTAATGGTTCTCTTCTTTCCTCTCAAGACCTCCTGCTCTCTAGCTCCCTCATCAACTCCTCCCATGCTCACCTCCAGGACTTTTCCAGAGCCTCTCCAATTCTATGGAACTCCTTACCCCAACCTGTCCAATTATCTCCTATTCTGTTAGCTTTTAGACGATCTCTGAAAACCCTTCTCTTCAGAGAAGCCTATCCTACCCACATCTAACAATGGTATTTTCATTTTTCTTCATCAATTCATTCCCCACACTTATTACCTTTTTGTTTCACTTGACCCTCCCTTCTAGATTGTAAGCTGTAACGAGCAGGGCCCGCTGATTCCTCCTGTATTGAATTGTATGGTAATTGTATTGTCTGCCCTCATATTGTAAAGCGCTGCGCAAACTGTTGGTGCTATATAAATCCTGTATAATAATAATAACTTAACTATTGCTAACTATTAGGCCTCATACACACGGACGTTTCTTAAAAAATAAAAAAAACGTCAGGCCCGACGTCAAGGAAAAAAAACTGGCGTTTTTCGGCGTTATGCATCGGCGTTAGTGAGCATCGGCGTCAATAGGCGTTTTTTTTAAAAAAATCATCCCTCTGCTATTTTTCAACCTAAAAACGTTGGCGTCAAAAAACACTTGTTAACGCCGGTATGGCGTTAGTTGGCGTTAGTGAGCGTTTTGCGGCGTCGGCGTCAAAAATGCCAAAACGTTACAGCCTCAGAACATGCTGGCAGTGGGTTCTAGTTACAGCTCTCACTAACGCCGATGCCATCTTCAGCTCAAAAACATTGCTTTTTTATGGGGCCATTGACTAACATGGAGAGCTGCAAAAAACGCCAGAAAACGCCGGCGTCAAAAAACGTCCGTGTGTATGAGGCCTTAAAGTATAGGTACTGGAATTTCCTTTCAAATTTGGCTGTTAGTGAACGTAACGAATATAAATTTATCCAAAGCTACAAATGATCCGAAATAACGAATGCCGTATCTAAACAAATGGAACGTAACTAATAATAATAAATAACAATAATAATTTTAAAAAAAATAAAAACTTTTTATTATTATTATTAATTTGTTCCGTTCCATTTGTTTAGATACGGCATTCGTTATTTCGGATCATTTGTAACTTTGGATAAATTTGTATTCATTACGTTTACTAACAGCCAAATTTGAAAGGAAATTCCAATACCTATAATTTAATGGTTAGTTATTATTAGTTCGTTATTATTTAGAATTTTAGTTTTTTCAAATTTTCGGATTTTCTCATTTTCAAATTTATGAATTGTGATAATAACGAATGACCCGGAAAAAACAAAACAAAAAAAGAATGACATTAAAAGGAAGGAATTTTTCGGCACTGCACATATCTAGTAGAAATCATGCTTTGCTGCATGTTTGGTCAGTTAAAAAAAAAAAAAAGGCACCAAAAGTTTACCTCCCAGTTGAAATGCATTGAAAACGCATCAAGAACGCACCCGCGTTACATTTTTGATGCGTTTTTTTGAATTACATGACCTATGAAAAACACACCATAAGCACAGTAGTCGTGGTAAAATCATGGCAAAATCACGTGCATTTTCATCGCCATTATCGGCACCTTTTTCTCTATTGGCAAAATGCTGAAAACACCATTTTTGGCCGATATGTTTCGGCCTCGAGAATTTTGGTGCTTTGCTAGTAATTGGTATTGGCAAGTACTGGCAAAATATCGGTACTCACACTTGGTCTTAAAAAACGGGTGCGTCCCTACGCCAGCTGGCATTTTTAAGGAGCACTAGCTCCTGGAATTTATCCAGCCATGTATTTTTAGAGATTTGCCATCACTTCCTCCTTTGGGGAAAACCTTTTTACCAGACAGGAAGTCAAGGAATCTCTCCTACAGAGCCATCTACAGCAATAAAACCTGACAGGAGGCTCCATTGAAAAGATTCCAAACCAAAAAAAAAAATTTTTGGCTATGAATACACTTTAAGAAAGGACATATTGGAGTGATGTCACATACAGATAATGCACCGCTACGCCATGTGTAAAAATAACAGGAAGCTCTTAAATCCTGAGGGCATTTCCTGTGTTAGGATTAGCACAAACAGAACTGTGTAGAATGAAAAAAATAAGGGACAATAAAAATTCAGCAGCTTAGTCATCAGAAGAAAGAAATGTAATTATTCGGAAAAGTTCAGAGAAGGAAGGAATAAATTAAATAGCAATTCAATTTTCACAGCGATGGGGGAGACACTGACTGAGAGCTAAAGGAGGGCGAGGTAGTAAGTGAGTGGTGGAGATTCTAGAATTCTTCATTGCCTGAGTGATTATAAAGGGGTTCTCACACACATTTGTAGGTGCTGCAGATGCATTTTAACTCAACAATGTTCCAGAACCTCTCAGGGTTCCATCATCATGGCGTCTCTGCTTGACAGTAGAGGGGACTTTAGAGGGACATTGAGATCAGAGGTGCAATTCACCGTGGTTTTGGTGTAGGGCTCCAAAATATATCAGGGGCTAAAATATATTAACCAAAAAATAAGTCAGCATGCTGAACATTTTTTAATAAGCAGTAGCACAAGGCTTGACACATTTGCTTCGAATGTAGGAGCCAGCTAAAAAAAGTTAGGAACTGTTTTTTTTAACTAACGAAGCTTACAGGTGGAACATATAGCATGTTCCCGAAGGTGAACTTATCCTTGAACCCTTTTTGCTGCCAGAACTGTTTTTGCATTTTTTGCACACTTTAAAAAATCATTTTAGACCTGAAGATTACATAAATCCCCCAAACATTAAATATATTTTCTGAAAGGAGACACCCTAGAGCAGCCTTTCTCAACCTTTTCAACACAGAGGAACCCTTGAAATAATTCTCCGGTCTTGGGGAACCCCTGCTAAAAATTAAAAATCTACAACTCATAATACATTAGTGTGATGGTCAATGGGAAGAATGCTCCTTACACTTGTGGTCATTGGGAAGAATTACCCCTTACAGATAGATAAAAATGATGTCATTGGGAATTTATCTGAGCTGTAGAAATTGATCATTGCTCAAGGAACCCCTAGCAACCTCTGGAGGAACCTGGTTAAGAAACCCTGCCTTAGAGAATAAAATAGTGTTAATTCTAATTGTTTGTCACACAACATTACCACAAAAGTCTAAGAAACACAACTCTTCAGTAAAAAACACATTAAAAGTTAAAACGCAATAAATTATTTATTTTTTTTGGTAAAATATCAAAGCTGAGGTTGCACCTAATAAATAGACACCCAACACATCAAACTTTAAATTTGTGTGCGCCCGTGAAATGGCGACAAACTTGAGTACCCTATATTTTCCATAGGTGATGATTTAAAAGCCCCCTATAGGTCATCCGTTTAGCGTTGCGAAGGAGGTCTGGTTTTAGAATCATTGCACACATACACTAACTGTAGATGACTACCACATTCACAACTCATTCTCCAGCAAATCAGAAATTGCATCAATCACATTTTTCTTCCATCCAGTAATGGGTTAATTGCTTTTGATATTCCCAGAGTCATACCAGTGTCTCCGATCATTCCATAACTACATAAAAACAGAGAAAGCTCCTCATAGCCTTAAACTGCTTCAATATTGGGAAAACAAATTTGCTACATTTACATTATCTAGTATCCGACTCATGCCCGACATTAAGGAATTAGCGTGTGCTACTCTATTTGCATCGTCATCTAGTGCGGGATGACGTCACTGAAAGCATTGCTCCGCCCTATGTGTTTTGACATGTGTCGTCATCAGGAGCAGCATTTACTTTAACCCTTAACCGCTTGCCGACGGCTGATCGGCAATTGACGGCGACAGTGTGGCTCTGTAACGCGAATTGCCGTCATATGACGGCGGCCGCGATACAGAGCCACTGTGAGCGCGCGCGCGCCGCCGGAGGCGCGCGTGCGCGCTCACTGTGTCCGGGGGGGTCCAGGGAGCGGGTCCGGCGGCTTCGATTGCCGTTAGCTTCGGCGGCCTGGGCGAGGGACCTGGGGGGGCCTGTGTCACTCGCGCGTGCGCGCGGAGGCCGCCGCGCGCGCGCGAGTGTCACCGAGACATAGCGCCGGCGGCAGTATACTGCCGTTAAGCGCAATGTCTCGGTGTGACAGCGGCAGTTAACGGCTAGTCGGCAGCCGTTCGCCAATTCCCAATTTCATTTACGACGAGGACTACTGCTGTGTACAGTTTTGTGTATCCCGCCTCGTTACGAAAGTCACTGCAGTAGGGCGTGATCTACTGCTACGTTTATCTCATCGTGTGCGATTAAGGA
>BLSH010018949.1:1243935-1257189 GCA_018402905.1 Glandirana rugosa | reverse complement strand
TTTAGTAAAAAAAAAAATAAATAAAAACCCCAAAAATGAATTCTCATCATCCGTAAATGCGACCACTTTTGCGCAAACCAATCAATAAACGCCGATTGCGATTTTTTTTATCGCAAATATGAGGAAGAATATAAATCGGCCAAAAACGGTGAAAAAAAATGTTTTTTTATATTTTTTTTTTTGGATTTGTATTTTAGCAAAAAGTAAGAAATTTGGGTTTTTTTGCAAAATTGTCGCTTTTCTTTTGTTTATAGCGGCGATCAGAAATGACGCAGAGGTGATCAAATACCACCAAAAGAAAGCTCTGTTTGTGGGAAAAAAAGGACGCAAATTTCGTTTGGGTGCAACGTCGCACGACCGCGCAATTGTCAGTTAAAGCGACGCAGCGCCGAATCGCAAAAAGTGCTCCGGTCCTAAAGCTGGAAATCCTTCCGGGGCTGAAGTGGTTAAAGGTGAAAGACACTGGGTGCTATTTTTGCACAATACATTTTTTTGCACTACACACTTGCACTTTATGGGGGAATGGAGACTCATGGACTTTTTTAGAGGGCTCCATTACTATTGAATGGATAAGTCACAATACTAAGGTAGTGCAGCAGGTTAGGGCCTTTTGCACACAAGCTCCTCTGCTCCGTTTCAGCAGAGAATCCATAGATTGGGTTGGAATGGAAATAGATGTCACAAATGTCCATTCTGTTTTTTCACCCCATCTTGTGATGGAGGAACATTGGATCTAAGTAATCCCTATGGGCAGCCGGATGTATACACATGTGCCTACAAAAGTGGGCCTTGTTGCCAACTTAATGCATTCGTGCAACGAACCTTAACAGAAAGGATGCACATCTGCTTACATTTGGCTGCCCATAGGGATACACTGAAGCCCATTTTTGGCCTTTCTTATCACAGATGACAAAAATGAATGGGTCATCATTGTGAAAACGTTGAAACTACCTACTAAAAGCAAGCTTTTGCGGGTTCAGTAAGCCAGGTTGGATATTTTTCTTTGAGCTCCTTTGAAGAGGTCTGTAAGGAGCTTTTACAGCAAGCCATCAAATCCTTTATTTATTGAAAATATACTAATGAAGTGAGATCCATATTTGCTTAAATTGCCATCTCTCTTGTTATCCACATGGCTGTCTTCTCCTCTTAGTCTAAATAGAAGCCTCCCTCCCGTAACTGGGGAATCAATATCTCTTTTCTAGCTCCAGCTTCTCGGTGCAGTTTTTATTTGTAGACAATTTTCCTATTTGTTGGGCCAATAAATTGTAGACTGAAGACATGGTGGCTTGCAGGATCCTCTTCAGCTGTCTATGACACCACTTCATGTTAAGGAGTCTCAGAGATGTTTAACCTTGAAAAACAGCTAGAGGTTATCAGTCTGTTTAGACAGCCAGTACTTATCCAGTCTCTGGGGAGTATCTGTATCTAGCCACTGACGGGTGGGCTTCCTGGAATGCGTTGCAGCTGTGTAGCGGAAAGTGAATGCAGTCATCGCCTTCTGCACTGTGTGTAGCTAAACGGATTTGTTTTGCTGCAACGATGCCTGCTAATTAGACGCCTTATCCTGTTTGCTCTGCACATAATTATGGACATTCATGAGAATAGCTTCACAAATAAATGACTTTTCTATTAAAATGTTGCAAAACTGTTAGTAAGATGAACACTTATCTTCCTTTAGGCCACTTTCACATGGGCGTCCTTCCTAACATCTCAGCAAAGGATCCTACACTGATTCCCTGCTGAGTTGGATCAAAACAGAAAAGAATGTCACATATGGCACATCCATCTTCCTTCAATTTTTGTCCTCCAACTCTGATGTTTAAAAAATGGTTCTGCTGGAAGTAAGCAGACCTGTGTCCACCTATACCTACCCATATCTGTTCAGGTCCACAAAAGCAGACCTGGATGTAAACATCTTATGTTTCTGTCTGATGGACCCAAATGGACCCTGATGTAAACGGATGCACATCTGGTGAGTTGGATCAAAACAGAAAAGAATGTCTCATATGCGACATCCATCTTCCTACAATTTTTGTCCTCCAACTCTGATGTTTAAAAAATGGTTCTGCTGGAAGTAAGCAGACCTGTGTCCGCCTATACCTGCCCATATCTGTTCAGGTCCGCAAAAGCAGACTTGGATGTAAACGTCTTACTTTTCTGTCTGATGAACCCAAACAGACCCTGATGTAAACGGATGCACATCTGGAGAGTTTTGATCAAAACAGAAAAGAATGTCACATGTGACATCCATATCCCTTCAATTTTTATCCTCCAACTCCGATGTTGAAAAAATGGTTCTGCTGGAAGTTAGCAGACCTGTTTCCGCCTATATCTACCCGTATCTGGTCAGCTCTGCAAAAGCAGACCTGGATGTAAACGTCTTACGTTTCTGTCTGATGAACCCAAACGAACCCTGATATAAACGGATGCACATCTGGTGAGTTGGATCAAAACAGAAAAGAATGTCACATATGCCTCCCCCTCCTTCTAGATTGTAAGCTCCATGAGCAGGGACCTCCTGTCCCTTCTGTATTAAATTGTTTTGTAATTGTGCTGTCCCCCTCTATATTGTAAAGCGCTGCGCAAACTGTTGGCGTTATATAAATCTTGTATTATAATAATAATAATATGTGACATCCATGTTCCTTCCATTTTTGTCCTTCAACTCCGATGTTGAAAAAATGGTTCTTCTGGAAGTTAGCAGACCTGTGTGCGCCTCTACTTGCCTGTATCCGGTCAGGTTCTGCAAAAGCAGACCTGGATGCAAACATCTAATGGTTCTTTCTGATGAACCTGGATGGACCCTGATGTAAACGGATGCACAATTGGTTACATTTGGCTGACCAGAGAGATACAATACAGTCCATCTTTGATCTGTCCAATTATGGGTCAAAAATGAACTGATGGAAGGGAACGCTCTTGTGAAAGGAGCTTTTTATGTGTTTGTTTATTTTTGCATGTATAGGCATGACATCCCGATGGATAAGGTTTCAGCGATATAGATAGGTGGCTTGGGAGTTAGCACTCTGGCATTTCAGCTCTGGAGGGCAGGGTTCACATCCCATGTGAAAAATGTCTGGCTTAGCTTGTATATATACTCAGCGGCCACTTTATTAGGTACACCTGTTCAATTGCTTGATAACACAAATTGGTAATCAGCCAATCACATGGCAGCAACTCAGTGCATTAAGGCATATAGACATGATAAAGATGATTTGCTGAAGTTCAAACTGAGCATCAGAATGGGGAGGAAAGGGGATTTAAGTGACTTTGAATGTGGCATGGTTGTTGGTGCCAGACGGGCTGGTCTGAGTATTTAAAAAACTGCTGATCTACTGGTATTTACATGCACAACCATCTCTAGGGTTTACAGGGAATGGTCCGAAAAAGAGTAAATATCCAGTGAGCCTCAGTTGTGTGGACAAAAATGCCTTGTTGATGTCAGAGGTCAGAGGAGAATGGGCAGACTGGTTCGAGATGATAGAAAGACAACAGTAACTCAAATAACCACTCGTTACAACCAAGGTATGCAGAATACCATCTCTGAATGCACAACACATCAAACCTTGAAGCAGATGGGCTACAGCAGCAGAAGACCATCCCGGGTGCCACTTCTGTCAGCTAAGAAAAGGAAACTGAGGTTCACACAGTTCACACAGACTCACCAAAATTGGACAATAGAAGATTGGAAAAACGTTGCCTGGTCTGATGAGTCTCGATTTCAGCTGCGACATTCAGATGGTGGGGTCAGAATTTGGTGTAAACAACATGAAAGCATGGATCCATCCTGCCTTGTATAAACAGTTCAGGCTGGTGGTGGTGGTGTAATGGTGTGGGGGGATATTTTCTTGGCACACTTTGGCCCCCTTAGTACCAATTGAGCTTTAAAGCCACTGCCTTTCTGAGTACCATGTCCATCCCTTTATGACTACAGTGTCCCCATCTTCTGATGGCTCCTTCCAGCAGGATAATGCACCATGTCACAAAGCTCCAAACATCTCACCACTGGACAATGAGGTCACTGCACTTCAATGACCTCCACACTCCCCACATCTCATCCAATAGAGCACCTTTGGGATGTGGTGAAACGGGAGATTCGCATCATGGATGTGCAGCCGACAAATCTGCAGCAACTGCCTGATGCTATCATTTCACTATGGACCAAAATCTCTGAGGAATGTTTCCAACACCTTGTTGAATTTATGCCACGAAGAATGAAGACAGTTCTGAAGGCAAAAGGGGGCCCAACCCGGTACTAGCAAGGTGTACCTAATAAAGTGTCCGGTGAGTGTATAGTGTACATAGGTTTGCTCTGAGTGTACTCTTTTCACGCCCCCTAAAATAATGTGAATTTCTTTTTTTTGTGGCACTTTACTTTATGAAAACAAATGGTATCCTTAATGCAGCGTAATGCTGCTTCTGTGATGGTATCACAAGGGTAAACAGGACAATTATATGCCCATTAATTGGCCAATTTACCTAGACAAATTGTAATGTATGTATTCATTGAATATGAGAGCACTGATTTGCCTTGATTAGCTGAACCCAATATACACTTGATAACATGCATGTACTGTAATGCCGGGTTTTGATCCCACTGGGTTGAATACTGGCACCAAAGCCTGTGAGAGAGCAGTTGACCAAGAATATGGACTTTCACACATATTTCTAAATAAGTAGGTACATAAAAACTAGTTGGATGCTTTAGAAGGCTGTTTCGGGAGGGCTAGATTGCTAGCCCCCTGGCAGCACAGGTAGACAGGAATCCATTCAACAAATGAATTATCTGGTTTCTTGAGAATGATGACTATGTCTCACCCTCCAACTCATATTTAGCTTAAAGTGTTAGTTCACCTTTTGCAGAAGAAATATAAAGGAGAACAGCATACACCAGCCTTTCCCAACCGTAAAACCCCAGAGGAACCCTTGCAATAATGTTCAGGTCTTAGGAAACCCCTACTATGATTAGTACAGCGGGGGCATTGGGCAAATGCCCTTTAGGGGTGATAGTGGTCAGTAGGAAGAATGCCCCCCCTCCCCTTACAGTGGTGGTCAGAATGGCACCCTTGCAGTCATGCTGCTGGCTTAATCAAGTGGTGTTGGCCCCTGAACTATGCAAGCACCATCAGATAAGGGTTCAGTTAGCCACAGCTCAAGAAACCCCTAGCCTCTTCTGGATCCCTAGGGTTGCACGGAACCCTGGACAAGAATGGCTGTCATACACCTTCCCCACCTTATGGTCCTCGCTGCACTTTCCTCCTGGAATGCTGAGCTGTCAGGGCTTCCACAGCCGATCCAGTGGTCTGGGCATTTTAAATCGCCACTCTTCTCCCTCTTCTCTGTGCAGTGCTTCGGGGATGGGCCAGATTGATACACTGTGACCGCCCTGATCAGAATAGCCAATCAAAATTGATCTTGTCTGTCCTGGAAGCGCTGCACAGAGAAGAGGGAGAAGAGTGGAGATTTCAAATCCCAAGACCTCTGGAATGGCTGCAGGAGCACTGAGAGCTCCGCATCACCGGGGGTAAGTACAGCAGAGACCAGGGGGTGGGGAGGGTATAGAGTTTTCAGTACAACTTGAGATAAGGAGAACTCTAGCCACTGTTTTTTTTTTCTTGTTTTGAATAAAGGGTTAGTACATCTATTAAGTTGGAATTATTGTCTTGGCGGTCCACCATCACTGATAACTTCGCCCCGTTAGGGAGATTTCCCTTCACTTCCTATCCCAGAGACACAACAGGAAGAGAGCATCAATCTTCCCAAAATGTGTCAACTGGAATACCCCTCTACTCTAATGACAAATGGCTTTCATCTCACCCAAATCCAGCCACCAGGTCCACCATCACTGTTTGACCTGGTGGCTGGATTTGGGTGAGATGAAAGCCATTTGTCATTAGTGTAGAGGGGTATTCCAGTTGACACATTTTGGGAAGATTGATGCTCTCTTCCTGTTGTGTCTCTGGGATAGGAAGTGAAGGGAAATCTCCCTAACGGGGCGAAGTTATCAGTAATCATAAACTATCTCTCTTGGAATAATTTATAGACATCAGAGAAAGATGTTTTGTGCAATGGATATTCCTTTATACCAAAGGGAATCCACCATTTCCATTAGATTGTCATCTCCACGTCTTAGACAGAAATTTATCATCCCACGTTATTTTATTTTTTAAATCCCATCCCTGTAATGGTTGTGGACAACACTTTACTATAAAGATTATTCATTCGCCGACCACATTCATACAAACCCAACACTCCCTGACCAAAATCTGAAGGTATCTTCTTGACTTCTTAGAAGATATTGGTGTTTTGGCATTATCCCTTGAAGACCACAAAGACTGGCAGGGAGACAAGCAAGTATAAAAGCCCAACTCTAGGAAAAACTACCCTTGCAGGCCCTCCCATTCGCTGCAAGGGTTAAATGCTCATTAACTCATGGGGTAGAGGAATAAGGTGAAAGGACTCTTTCACATTTCTGTTGAAAATAGGAGGTTGGGTCACATTTTTAACGCATCCTGAATGCCTATCAATGCCATACCCAATTATTACAATAGGGAGCAGATGGAGGTGGTCACACTGCAGTAGTAGCGTTGCTTTGAGGCGAAAATAACGCTGCCTGCAGAGTTTGCCAGACGTTGATGCTTTGCAACTGCTTCCATTCACTTCTATTGAAATGCACAACAACCGCAACAAAACACCTATGGCATTTACGGTGCGCTTGTAAAGCATCAAAAGTTATTATTTCCCATTTTAGCCTTGTAAAGGAAAAAAAAACCCAACACCCAGGGCGCTTGAGAATTGTTGCCTGACACAACACATCCTAAATGCTCATGAATGCTATAGGTGCATTAATGCGCTTTTAGGCTGCAAGTGTGTAAGAGCCCCCATACTCGGTAGGTTGTGGCGCTCTCCTCCACTCCAGGTTGTCCCTTGCCATTGTCACATAGAGTGCAGAGCTATTGGTCCTGCATTGTTCCTGATGACATCATCGTACAACCACCCAGGGCACCTTAGAAAGGAGGCTTCAGGGAGGGACCATGCCAGAGCGAGTAGCAAGTAAAGTATTACAAATTATGCCTCACTCCCTAAATTAACGAACACTTAAAGTGTTGCTAAACCCACAACAGTAAAATAAGTCTGTATGCAGTAAAGCATGCTTGTTATACTCACTGTGGAACCTAAGGGAGTAATCCTTTGCATTGTGTAAAAAGGCTGTTTGATCCTGTCTTTGATCCTCCCCTTCTTCCACAGTCCCCAATATATCTCCTGATAGAACAGAGCCTTGTAGGCACTCTGCACATGCTCAGTTTGGTGTGTATTGCTATAGAGTGTTTTTTTTTGGGGGGGGGGAGGGTGGGCATTTGATCAGCACAGGGCCAATCAGCACTGTCCAGACAGAGGGTCAGGAGTGATGCAGCCTCATAGGACAGTCAGAGCAGAATGAAAACTCCCCCTACAAGCTTTAACCAGACGCTGATAGAAGTCACAAGACTGCTATATACTGCTGGTGAGAAAAGGTATTTAGCAGTTTATATTTACTAAAATAATTGCATTCCTGTGTAGTGTGGGAGGCCAGATCTAGTGAATGCAGGGTCCTGGGTTTAGTAACACTTTAATCCTTGCAGTGGGAAAGTGGGTTACTGCAGGGGTAGTTTTTTTTATAATTTCAAAGGTTGGGCTTCAAACCTTTTCTTGGCAGTGACATAGTCGCCTTAAGCACCCCCCATCCTATCGCCGCCCAAATCTGGTAATAAGTCAAAAAGGCATTTGCAGATTAGAATGGGGAAGTGGTGAGCCTGCTCCCCAACACTCTAGAGGTTGGGATATTTGGGCGACCGGGGCCATGCTGTCAGGATGCCGACTTTATGGATTATGGTCTGTTATATTCCAGTACATCCTCTCCATTGGGGATCTTAGGGCTCTTCCACACTGGCAGGCAGGGAGCGATAAAAACAGGCAGCCGAGCAGCAGTTTTACTGCTATCCCCCGGCTGCTGATTTGAATTCTAACATTACAGCCTGGTATGCCATCAGCCACAATGTTTTGCTTATTATTATACAGGATTTATATAGCGCCAACAGTTTGCGCAGTGCTTTACAATATTAGGGCAGACAGTACAATTACAATACAATTCAATACAGGAGGAATCAGAGGGCCCTGCTCGTTAGAGCTTACAATCTAGGAGGGAGGGTCACGTGATACGAAAGGGCGATAACTGCGGGGGATGAGCTGATGAAGAAAATAAGAAGTGTAGTTGTTAGGTGCTGGCAGGATAGGCTTCCCTGAAGAGAAGAGTTTTCAGGGATCACCTAAAAGTGGATAGATTTGTGGACAGTCTTGTCAATTTTCCTAACGCACACCTTTCTGGCAAAGTAAGGCCGGTGTAGAAATGGGTGCTGCAGCGATCACCAGCTGGGTACTGGAAGCGTTAATCATGTGTAAGTATTTGCCAGCACACCAAGGATCACCATACAAAGGTTCTTTATTTAAAGAAGGATCATATCACAGAGAATGCAACGTTTCGGAGCCACGCAGGACCCCTTCGTCCAGGCATTGGATCTGACGAAGGGGTCCTGCGTGGCACTGAAACGTTGCAATCTCTGTGATGTGATCCATCTTTAAATAAAGAACCTTTGGACAGTGGTCCTAGAGTTGGGGACAGTCTGACAGATTGGGGTAGGGAATTCCAGAGGATGGGAGAAGTCATGGAGGCGAATATGAAAGGAGGTGATGAGGGAGCTGGAGAGCAGGAGGTCTTAGGAGGAGCGAAGAGGACGATTAGGTTGGTATTTTGAGACTAGGCTGGTGATGTAGCTGGGAGAAGAGTTGTGGATGGCTTTGTAGCTGATTGTTAGTATTTTGAATTTAATTTGTTGGGCGAGAGGCAGCCAATGGAGGGATTGGCAGAGAGGGGTGGCAGACGCCAAGCGGTTTGTAAGGTGGATGAGTCTGTCAGCGGCATTCATGATGGACTGAAGGGTGAATATTCTATTTAGAGGTAAGCCAATGAGGAGGGAGTTGCAGTAGTCGAGGCGAGAGATGGCCAGGGAGTGAATAAGGAGCTTTGTGGTTTCATTGGTTAGGAAGGGACGTATTTACAGATGCAGACTTTAACATGTGGCACCGGCTGTCAAACTTGACCATTGAGATCAATGGGGACCACACAGCAATAGTGAGCCAAACCCTTAGCTCGCAGTTGCGGCAAAGTCCCGCAATTTAAATGTTGCTGTTCGGCAATAAAAAAAAGAAAAACCGTGTCAGTTGCTCCTCCTCCACGCCTGTCAGTCTCTGCTATACTTCCCTCTGAAAAGCGATTCACCATATATCACTTTTCAGAGGGCAGAAAGCGTATGGCCTGTCTAATAGAGCCCTAAGTTACAGATTTTAATGACATACTTTATTTTCTCAGTGTAGGTTAAGATGAGGAAGCATGAAAGCTGCAGTAACGCAGGGATCAATCAATTAGAGGCTTCTGAGGGTAGAAGAGACTCTTTAATGAAATGGATAGAAGATTATAAGCCGGGTCTATGAATTAAATGTGTGTTTACACATGCTGTGTGCCTCCAGACACAAGCAGGGTTAATGGTTTGGCTTTGCTTCACAGAGAAGAAGGATCCTGCTAACTCTTAGACAAACAGCGCTTGATCCCCGCGCTCGCAGCTCTGCATTGTTTTCTATATCCTGCCATGTCCTGTTGTGCTGTGAAATCATTTCTAGGTAGCTCATCTGTCCGGTAGGCTTACATCTCTATGATAAATACTAAGGTGTTTAGTTAAAGAGGACCTTTCCTTAAACATCTATCTATCCTATCCAACCCACCACCACCTCTCCACGCAAAATCAGAAAGAAAAATACACTATATTACCAAAAGTATTGGGGCGCCTGCCTTTACACACACATGAACTTTAATGGCGCCCCAATCTTAGTCCGTAGGGTTCAATAATGAGTTGGCCCACCCTTTGCAGATATAACAGCTTCAACTCTTCTGGGAAGGCTGTCCATAAGGTTTAGGAGTGTCTATGGGAATGTTTGACCATTCTGCCAGAAAAGTATTTCTGAGGTCAGACACTGATGTGGATGAGAAGGCCTGGCTCTCAGTCTCCACTCTAATTCATCCCAAAGGTGTTCTATCAGGTTGAGGTCAGGACTCTGTGCAGGCCGGTCAAGTTCCTCCACCCCAAACGCACTCATCTATGTCGTTAGGGACCTTGCTTTGTACACTGGTTCAAATCATTTGGTGGAGGGGGGATTATGGTGTGGGGTTGTCTTACAGGGGTTGGGTTTGGCCCCTTAGTTCCGGTGAAGGGAACTCTTTAAGGTGTCAGCATACCAAGACATTTTGGACAATTTCATGTTCTCAACTTTGTAGGAACAGTTTGGGGATGGCCCCTTCCTATTCCACCATGAATGCACACCAGTGCACAAAGCAAGGGTTGCAAAGGGTGCGCCAACTTAATACTGAATGCTACGGACTTAAGCCCCGAGCAAACAATGTGAATTTCGTGTGCAAATTTTTGTACGACCACCAATCTTCCAATTTTCGGATCATTAGTATGCTCCTTTCGACAGCCAATTTTGATTTTTCGGAGGACAAAAGCTGGATATGCAGACTATAAATTTTTTGTTGGATGTGAACACAACGTCCGATTTTTGTATAATTAGTACAGTTTTCCTCTGAAAAAAAAACGTAAGTGCAAGACTACGCATGCTCAGAAATGAAAAAATACATATAAAGCTATTCAACACATTACATCACTTCTGACGTTGAATTCGGTCGTACGAGAATTTTCGTATTGTTAGTACGCTATTCACTTTCGACATGAGAAAAGCATCCAACAAAAAATGGATGAAAATCTAAGCGTGTGTACGAGGCTTAAGACTGGGGTGCCATTAAAGTTCATGTGCGTGTAAAGGCAGGTGTCCCAATACTTTTGACACTATAGTGCATTTTAATAGACACTAAAGGTATCTTACTGTGTTGTACTGACTTTCTCCCAGTGAGCCAATCCAACACACCTCCAATACACATGCACTGAAGCACACCGCAACGCACAGCATCACACCACAGTGCATTATGGGGCGCACAAATCATTGTCAGAACCAAAACTGACACAGATGTTTTATAAATAAAGCGCAACGCAGCATGTTACCAAGAACAGTTAAAGTGGTTGTAAACCTCAGACATGAAATACGAACAAAGCATATCCCACTAGAGTGTGTACTTGTCTCAATCTAGAAATGCAATTATTTTAGTAAATATAAACTGCTAAATACCTTTTCTCATCAGCAGTATATAGCAGTCTTGTGACTTCTACTAGTGTTAGGTTAAAGCTTGTAGGAGGAGTTTTTGTTCTCCCACAATTGTCCTATGAGAATGCAGGACCCCTGACCCTCTGTCTGGACAGTGCTGATTGGCACTGTGCTGATCACATGCACTCTCCCTAGAAAAAAAAAATCGCTCTAGCCTCCAAGGCAGATGGATTGGGTCAGTGGAAGAAGGGGAGGATCAGAGAAGACAGGATCAAACAGCCTTTTTACACAATGTGGAGGATTAACCTCTTAGGTTCCACAGTGAGTATAACAAGCATGCTTTACTACATATACAGACTGATTTTACAATTGTAGGTGTAGTAACACTTTAAGCTTGCACAATAAACCCTAGAAGCTAATTAGTTTCTATGCACAGCTGCGCCAGATTCTGTGTGCACCAGTAGGTAGTAAATCTCCCTCTAAGACACCATATACTATTAGATTTTTCTGCAGATTTTTGTCTTCAGATTTACCAAAACCATGTAGGGTAAGGGCCTGCCAGGTTGCATACAAATGAAAACTCCTAAGGTTTGACCTCATATTATATGGTTTTGGTAAATCTGAAGACCTAAATCTGCAGAAAATCGAATAGCGTGTATGGGGTCTAAGTGTCATTTCTGTCAGCTGCTTCATTCCTCTGCTATCTGCATGAATCACTTCTGACAGGTTTTCCTGACATTGAGAGAAAAATGGTGACGGGGAAGGACCTCCAGCTGATTGACAGCCTCAGCACTGTTCCTGTGTGCTGTGTGAAGGGAGCGTGTCTCTTCCTCCAATCAGCTCTCAGAGCTCTCCACACTGAGCTCTGCAGAGTGTAACTTCACTTTCTGCCCCATTTTATTCTGAACTCTCAAACAAGCTTATAAATTCAGCACTTTGAATGGACATAGAGAAGGGAAGACTGCAGATGGACAGGTACAACTTATGTAGGAGGATTTGTTTCATCTCCGTGTATCACCTGAGGATAGTTTCTTCACTGGCTATATGCAAGAGTTTACCCCCACTTTACCACCAGAAAAGTGGTGCAACAGCTTTATTGATTGAAATCAGGCTTGCAGAGAGAGGAGCTGTCTGCTCTATGATCTCATAGGTTGGTGGAGTATTTGAGAGAACTTACAGGAGGGAGAGAAGTCAGGGTGATTAACCACTTCAGCCCCGGAAGGATTTCCCACTTTAGGACCAGAGCACTTTTTGCGATTCTGCACTGCGTCGCTTTAACTGACAATTGCGTGGTCGTGCGACGCTGTACCCAAACAAAATTTGTGTCTTTTTTTCCCCACAAATAGAGCTTTCTTTTGGTGGTATTTGACCCCCTCTGCGTCACTTCTGATCGCCGCTATAAACAATCAAAGAGCGACAATTTTGAAAAAAGACCAATATTTTTTTACTTTTTGCTATAATACATATCCAAAAAAAAAATAAATAAAAATAAAAAACAAATGTATTCATCGGTTTTGGCCAATATGTATAGTTCCTCATATTTGTGGTAAAAAAAAAAAATCGCAATCGGCGTATATTGATTGGTTTGCGCAAAAGTTGCTGCATTTACAAACCATGAGAATTTATCTATGGCGGCGTTTTGGGACTTTTATCGGGACTGCAACATTGCGACCAACATGTCTGACATTTTTGACACTTTTTTTGGGACCAATGACATTTATACAGCGATCAGATCTAAAAATATCCACTGATTACTGTATAAATGTCATTAGCAGGGAAGAGGTTAACCTGAAGGGAGCAATCAAGGGGTTAACTGTGTTCCCTAGGCGTGTTCTAATTGTGAGGGGGCTGGGTTGGCAGGGGCATAAGAGATCTAACTGATCTCAATGACAGGGATCAGTAGATCTGTCATTCCGCCTGTCCGAACGGGAAACCGCCGTGTCTACGTTCTCCCTCCTTGCCCCTTGACAGTTGCATCTGTGCCGCCAAAGGGCAAGCCTGTCCGCC
>BLSH010018949.1:1230440-1243611 GCA_018402905.1 Glandirana rugosa | reverse complement strand
CATAAAGCCTGCGGATCTCTTGTGAGAGGTTTACACTCTTCTCCTGTTTGAAATCCATCCCTGCGGCTTGCTTTATGCAGACAGATAATATGCAAACCAAATATATAATGTGCATTCATGTGCTGGAGATTAATTGGAACACTAGGAAGGTTAAAGGTCATATTGTACGCTGGAGGAGGACGTATGTGATCTGTCACTCTGTCCATTCATCCCTTCTCTTTTTATAGTCTTAACATCTCTCCATGCTAGTGCCAGGGCAGTGAAGCTAAAATTACTCAGCTTCCCTGTAAGTGATAGCATGGCTCTGTTAACCACTTTCTTACTGGGCACTTAAACCCCCCTCCTGCCCGGAGCAATTTTCAGTTCTGTCGCTCTTTGAATGACAATTGCGCGGTCGTGCGACGTTGTACCCAAACAAAATTTGCGTCCTTTTTTTCCCACAAATAGAGCTTTCTTTTGGTGGTATTTGATCCCCTCTGCGTCATTTCTGATCACCGCTATAAACAAAAAAAGAGCGACAATTTTGAAAAAAGAACAATATTTTTTACTTTTTGCTATAAATATCCAAAAATAAAAAATAAAAAAACAAATTTATTCATCGGGTTTGGCCAATATATATTCTTCTACATATTTTTGGTAAAAAAATCGCAATCGGCGTTTATTGATTGGGTTGCGCAAAAGTTATAGCGCCTAAAAACTATGGACATTGATTTATGGCGTTTTTATTTATTTATTTTTTTTTTACTGGTAATGGCGGCGATCTGCGATTTTTATCGGGACTGCGATATTGGGGCGGACATGTCGGACGTTTTTGACGCTTTTTTTGGGACCAATGACATTTCGACTGCGCATGCACAAGCCATGCTGCACCTTGTGAATGGTCTTCTGGAAGCTGTGTCCCATAAGACTGTAGGGGAAGGGGGGGGGGGGGCAAACTTCCGGCTCAGATCACAGAGGAGCATTTGACCTGAAGTGGGTACCTGTCAAAAGCAGGTACCCTCTCCCCCCAAAAAAGGGCCAAATGTGGCAGTGGATGGGGCGAAGATGCAAACAAGTTCCCCTTTTGGGTGAAGTATCGCTTATGCGATCAGGGTTGCCACCATCCCTCTCTTTTTTTTAACATAAAGTTTATTTCAGTTTTCAAAAGAAAAAGTGAACATCATACAGACAGCAATGATACGTTGAAATCAAATATAAATTGTACATCGAATGAAACAATAGGGGTTGGTACAAACATGATGGTGAACTATCATCCTTACCTACATGAAGTGATAAATAACTAAGAGGGGAAAGACTAGTGCCTAGGTTCTCGGAGGTGTCTGGAGATAGAAGGAGCAAGTACCCTATGGAGTATTGATGGATGTGGTCAGGCATGAGTATGGGTAGTCAAACCTGGCCTGGTCCTATAGGGGCACCCTCTTTTACAAAAGCAAGGAGGGGAGAGACTTCTAAACCCTACTCAAGAGGCTTTAACCCAGGGGGTCCCATATTTTATCAAATTTCTTAGGGCAGTTACGGCCCAAGTATGTGAATTTGTATAACGGCAATGCTGCATTCACCAAGGATTTCCATAGCTGTAAAGTGGGTGGTTGTGCTTGATTCCATTGGAGGAGGATCGCCTTCCTAGCATAGAATGCTACATAAAAAACAAATCCTTTTTTGGCCTGAGTAATTTCTAAATTGTCGCAAATGCCCAATAGTAGAGGAATTGGACTACAGGGTACTCTGATTTTCCCTATATTATTTAATATCGTCCACAACTGACTGCCAGAAAGATTGCAGGCGAGGCCACGACCAAACAACGTGGAAAAAAATCTGCATTATCAGATTTACATCTAGGGCAGGTTGACGCACTGTTAGGACAGATGTTTGCAGGCGAGCAGGTAAATAATATACCCTATGAAGGAATTTGAGTTGGACAAATCTATCCGGCGCTGAGACCATCAGGGGAAGGTATTGCTGCACCTCCTCCTCCCAATCATCATCCCCCAGTGCAGGTATGTCCGCCTGCCATTTGGAGAACAGCTGAGAAACTCTGGAAGTGTCCAGGGTAGCAAGGATAGCATATAGAGTGGACAGAGTCTTGTCCCCAGCTGGGGATCTAAGCATCTTTTCTACCTCGGACATCTCCAATACCACAGTGAAGGGTAAACTGGGCCCGAAGGTGAAGGTATCGAAAGAACATACTATTTGGGACATTCCATCGCCTCTTAAGCTCGTCAAAGCTAAGTAGCTCTCCCTGAGACACAATGTCCCTAAGCGTCTTGATCCCACATCATTCTTTAAGACTTAAAGCATAACTAAAGGCAAAACTTTTTAGTTTTGGATAGAGTTGAAAGGGATTAAAGCCCCTGTCAATTTTTATTGCTGTCTGTGCCCCCCGTTAAGGAGATTCACCCTCTCTATTTGTCCTGTTTACCGTTATCATTGAAAGTAAAAGTAAAAGAAAACCCCAAATTTTGAGTTGTTCCCAGAAAAGTAATAAATGGGAAATCTTCCAATGGGGACACTAGTTCTGGTAAGCTGGGGGTCCCCAAGAAATTCCTTTAATTTGCAGAGATTTCCTCTAACTTCCTGTTTGGCTATTGGAAAGGAAGTGAAGGGAAATTTCCACAATGGTACAGTGATGGCGAAAAAAAATCTGACATGGGTTATAACCCTCCCTTACTCTATCCAAAATGTAAAACATTTTTTTGCCCATAGTTCTACTTTAAGCTTGCCATAGAAGGTTCAAATCTCAGCCGGTTCAGCAGGAACCGGCTGAGATTTGAACCATGTACGGGCAAGCTAATTGCTCCCAAGTTGTTCAACTTGGGCACCACCAGCATGTTGATTTTCCATGCAATTATTGGCAGTAGCTATAGCCACTAGCAATAATCACTGTGTGTTCTCTCAGCATGGAGAGCCTTCTCACGCGATTTGAGGCACTTTGCATTCCTGGGTACTCACTAGAAGGCCCGTGAGGTAACCCTTACTTAGGTGTCATGGGCCAAAGCTAGGGTGTAAAGTTAGTAGCCATGATTTTGTTGGGGTCACAAGAAGGTTCCCCCACAGAGCAAGAGTCATCTGGTGTGGCTAGCAGTGAGGCTGCTATAAGTAAGTGCTATTGTAGCACAAAAGGCATTAGTGGATTCGTCTTACTCCTCCGGTATCTGTTTGATGTTTTTACCTGGTTTTATGGAGCTTTTGCAAAGCTGGTTTCAGCAGTCGTCCCGATATCCTTTTTTAATAGAGTTTCAGCTCAGAGCTGGGCCAGCACCTGAATGTGCTAATGCGGCAGATGATAAACTAGACAGCCTGGAGTCATGTCTGGGGCATCTTCTCCTGAGATTTGGGGTGCTTTTGGTTCTCTGGATCTCACTAGAGGGCCTGTGAGATCACCCTCACCTAGGTGCCCTTGGCGGAAGCTAGGGTGTAACGTTGGTAGCCACATTTTTGTTGGGGTCAAAGGCAGTTTCCCCCACAGAGCAAAAGTCATCTGATGTGGCTAGCAGTGAGGTGGGTTGGGGTTCTATCATGAAGTCTACCAACCTATAAACATGTCCATCTTAATTTGCCCCTCTACGAACGGGGAGTTACCTTTTAAATGATGGGTGGGCATCTAACTAAGTGGACCTTGTATTACTTATAGGGTCGAAATTTAGCAAGTACAGTTCAGTAGTTGTTTTTTATGTTTGTGCCATCAAATTTCACCAGCAGGTTGTACTGTGAAATCTATGATTACAGCTCCTTGCCCCAAACAAATTGGAGATTGCTGGTGTTCTTGGAAATCCACTTAAAAGTCAAAGCACATATGGCAGTGCGGATCCCTCAATCCCTGAAGCCTTCAGCGACGGACCTGCTTGTCTCTGGCAAGCCGGTCTTTGATTTTTCTTCTTCTGTGGGTTGTACTCGGTTCTTGTTTCTCCCCCGTGCTTTCCATTGTTCTGATTCCTCTAATGGGAACTCCTTGTCTCACTTAATCTATTCTATGTTCTCTTCATCAAGTCTGAAATCAGTTTTACTCCATTATTCTTATGAACACGGCTGCTCTTCCCATCAGGGATATATGGTCCCTTGAAGTGTGTGCCCACGTATGTTGTCTGTTTTGTGTTCTACATAACTTTCTCATCTACACGTTCAGGTGAAGGATGTCTAGTGTTCTCATTTCTGGCTGCTATGTCTCCTTATGTGAGCTAGAATTCCTCATGATCCTCTCACATTTATCATTAAACCATGTTTCTTCTCGCTCTCTGTCATCGTACGTCTCCTTCGTCTTCCTGTCTCATCTATCTACAACTTGTCATGTTCCATTCACTGTAATTTTCGTCCCCTTTTTGTCATCTTCTCTTATTTACTACTCTGTTGCCTCCTCCTTGATCTTTCATTCCCCCTCTGTCGTCTGCTCTTCAATGTTCCCATCTTTCTGTCTCTGTCTTTTCCCTTACTCGTTCTCTTATGTTCTATTTCATTACATATTTCTCATGTTTTCTTCTCTTATCTCCCCTTCTCTGCCTGATGTCCTCTATTCCATTCGCTATTTGCAATCTCATCTTTCCATGGCTCTTCTCATTCCCATGATCTGATATTTTCATGTCCAAAAACTCTCCCTTTTCTTCTTTTTGCCAGTATTTTTTATATTTCTTTTTGTCTATTTGAATGTTCTCTCCTTTACGTTTATAATATTAAACCCATCATTGTCTCTCTCATTTTTTGTTGCCTATAAGCACATTTTCCCATCCTGATTGCCCTCCCTTTAAGGCACACCTTCCATATTCTACTCTTTATCCACCATTTCATATCTGTCTTACTGCCTGCTCTCTCTTTACCCTGTCTGATTTCTATCATGTTGCTCCTTTTTTAGCTCCTATTATGTCCTTCCCCTTCTACTGTCTGTGTTCTACTGTGAGCTCTTTATCATCTTCCACTCTGTGCCTTACAGTATTTCTACTTTGTGGCCACTCTCTGTTATCTGCTACCTCATTCTGTGTCTACTTTGTTTTATCCTTCACTTTGGGTCCACTCTCTGTAGTGTTCCACTTTTTGTCTACCCCATGTCATGTTCCACTCGTTGTCCGCTCACTATCTTCTTCACTCTGTTCACTTTCTGGCGTGTTGAAAACCTTGTCCACACTCCATCATATTCCACTCTGTGGCCACTCTCCATTATATTCCACTCTCCATCATATTCCACTCTGTGTCCACTCTCCATCATGTTCCACTCTGTGTCCACTCTGCATCATATTCCACTCTGTGTCCACTCTCCATCATATTCCACTCTGTGTCCACCCTCCATCATATTCCACTCTGTGTCCACTCTCCATCATGTTCCACTCTGTGGCCACTCTCCATCATATTCCACTCTGTGGCCACTCTCCATCGTATTCCACTCTGTGTCCACTCTCCATCATATTCCACTCTCCATCATATTCCACTCTGTGTCCACTCTCTGTCATATTCCACTCTGTGGCCACTCTCCATCATATTCCACTCTGTGTCCACTCTCCATCATATTCCACTCTGTGTCCACTCTCTGTCATGTTCCACTCTCTGTCATGTTCCACTCGTTGTCCATTCACTGTCTTGTTCCACTCTGTTCACTTTCTGGCATGTTCCAATTTTGTACACTCTCCGTCATGTTCCACTTTGTGGCCACTCTCCGTCATGTTCCACTCTGTGTTCACTTTCTTTCTTCTTCCATGCTGTGTCCATATTTTGTGTCTTTTACATTCCACCCTCTGTTAGCTCTTTCACTTTAGTTTTCAGTTTTATGTTTGCACTCCTTTTATATAGACTGTCCGCTCCTGTCCTGCTACAACCTCTCTGTATGTGCTGCTGGAGTTTCTGGAATCTGTTTGAAGATGGGATGTCCTTTAGCATCCACCGTAAAATGGCATTCTATTATGCTCATTGCTGTATTCTTCTTTATCTTCTCCCTCTTTGTCTGTGTCCAGGCTCATGTTTCTCTTTTGTCCACCAGTATTCTACCTTATTATCACATCTTTCTTGTTCTCGTCTTTTTCCTTCCTTCCGCATTATTAGCCGACATATGTAACCATAAGGTGGCCACACACGTATTGACTTGATCATTCATTTGATGCAACATCAATGATGGACTTGAACAAGAATTGTAAACCACACACCTTCATTTGATTGGTTTTAACACTGACAAGGCTGTTGTGGAATTTTATCCCATGGTTACCAATACAGATTTATCACCAATACAATTAACATTTTTAATAGATTTTTTCTGATAGATTGTATTACATTATTGCTACATTGTTTGTTATTTTAATTAATGAGGAATCGCTCGTTTGCGATCACTCATACTTAGAACGATCAGAAATTGATAGGCGTATAACCACATTTACATTGTTCTGTCTTATTTGAAAAACATGTGTATCTACTTCGTAATATTCAAAGCAGTATGTGCTAGATGGATAGACGTGATGAGTCCCTCTGTCTTGTGCTGAGTACATTTTTTTACTGTTACCTATGGGTGGTTTGTCAGGTTTATGTCCTCCCTAGGGTATTTGGGTGGCATAGTTGCCTAACCATAGGAACCCAGGAACCCATGTGCTTTGTGCTGTACCTTAGTCTTTCTATGTTTTTTTTTGTCCTCTTTAAATAAAATCTGATTGGAAAAAAAAAAGATTGTTCTGACTTACTGTAATTCCCCTTTGTTGTTCATTTGGATTTGGAGTTTGCCCATAATTTCCTACTTCTGTTACTGTACGTGGAAAATAACTCTTCCCAGAACTCTGCACTTCTACACCATCAGAACAAAATCTCAGACATTTATCCTTGGTGATTCTTAGGGTAAGTGTTGACGGGCTTTTGTTCATATCAGAACTGCTTCTCTTCCCATATTAGTCAATGGGAATGCAAAAGCAGGTTGAAGCAGCTTGGAAGTGAGTCAACTGCGATTAAATTGTACCTATCAGTGTACTTTGAATTATATCAGAAGCGTCTCAAACGCAAGCGGAGTGTGCCTGAAAGCATTCAGCATTTGCTCACAATACAAGCCCAAAGCCCACCAAAACGGCCCGTAAGAAGTACTGTACCCCGAACACTGGGATCAAATCTGGGCTACCACAAAATCTTGCCCCTATAATGCTGAAGTGATAGAAGGCAGTTGCAAAGTACTGCTTCGGGGGTACATGGTTCCCACCAGGTTGGCCCATACCAACCCTAACACTTCAGCTCAATGCTTTTGAGGCGGTCTGGAGGTAGGTTCCTTTATATATACTTGGTGGTCCTAACCTATGGCACAGCGTCTATGGTGATAAGTATATGATATGATGCCCTCTTCTGCCAAACAGTGCTAACAAACCAACTAGAAGCCCTTCTCAACTGAAAGCCAGAAGGTCCGACTAAGTCTTAGTTCAACCTCATTACGAACATCCTTACACCCACAAGGCAGGTGATCGTGAAGGCATGGCTTTCACCATACTTATCTGCTTCTGAAGTCAAAACTCGAGTACACTGTACTAATTAATGAAAAACTCACTACCTGTACTAGACTTCAAGGTAACATGTCTAAATGTAATAGAATATGGGAATCATGGGTCTCGACTTATCTCCCATGCAATTTAAACCAACGACTGTTGGAGTTGTAACAACAGCCTCCTGATCGGCTCCCCCCATCCCTCCCTATGTTGGATCCATATTGCATGCACATGCACCACAAGCATCATGCTTACTGTTACAATATTGACTACCTTATCTCACCATGCATATGCTGCATGTACACACTACCAGACTTGTTCATTTTTGTGCCTATGTACTTCTTTTTTGAAACTCAATAAAAATATATTGAATAATGAAATAGTCCCTAAAGTGAGTTGTAGTATGCCACTTGATGTGCACTTGCATTCTTTACATTTGTAGAACTCATTCACTAATGGTGCTCCCAACTTAATTTCAGCACCTTCTAATCTAGAATGTAAACACAGAACAGGAGCTCTGGGAGGGGGAAGAAGGGATAGCGGTGGACAAAGGGCCTTGTAAAACCTCAGTGTTTCTACTTTGAGTTTTGAGGATTATTTGCTCCACAGTGCCTGCACTTACAGAGGTCAGTGAGGGCCACAGGCTAATTTTAAAGGCTTTTTCCACTTTCACCAGTGTGGCTAGGTGGGAGGTTAGGACTGGTATGGGTCTATAATGGTATAAGTGTTTTTCCTTCCATAAAATCCCAAGCAGCCCAGGACCTTCTTGCCAACTTGGATTGTCCAGATTCTGAGAACAGAGATGCCCACTTATCAGGGTCCCTTGCCAAATGCTGAGCATACAGAACTGCTGGAATGGAGATATGAAGGTTTATTCTTTATTTTCCATGTTACATATGTGTCACATGCACAGTGCTGCTCATGCCATTCTTCTCTTAGAGCCCGTACATTCCTACATTCAGCAGGAAGAGCTGTGCCCACAGTTTCTATCTGCAGAAAGCAGAGACTGTGATAAAGCATTTTAATATCTGCTCCAGTAAATGACAAAGCGGTACACACTGCCAATCTCCATAATCACTGTTCTGTACCTTTTTTATATTCACCTATTATTCCTTTTACTGATTGTCCCCGGAGCCAGCTCAAGGCTCTGTGCTCATGTGGGTGACATTATTCTGTGCAGTGCCCCTGGCCTGCAACCACTAATCAGCATTTTACATGAATGCCAAAAGAAGAAAATATCTGTGGATGGTGTGGGGTAAAAATAGGAACAGACTTAAGGGGCCTTATCCACCAAAAATGCATCAAATATAGTTGGAAGACAAGTCGTTTTCCAAAGAAACCTGTTGATTTAATTGTTTAATTCTAAATATTATTTCTAATTGATCCATATGGGTAAAAATGCATTGCATTGTGCATAAAACCTAGCAATGAACATCTCCTATTTGCTCCCTTTTGGGCTCAACTTCCCCACAACGGTTCTTACCCCCTCTGATGGCTGCTGTGGCAGCCCAGACTACAGGCTGCTCACACCTATGCACATACATCCCATAGACTTGAATAGGACATTGCTACTGCAGGATAAGTAAGTCTCTTTCATTCCTATGGGAAGCTAATGATATCACCAGACCAGCAATATGGCATTTGTAGAGATGACTCCTGCGGTTCAGTCTTGCTTGCTGGGTATTACCTCTTCTCACATTTAAAGTGCTATAGCCTCTTAGTTGTTTTTATTAACCTAGTGGTTAGAACTTCTACGTTGCAGTGCTATTGTAATCAGTTTAAATCCCAATCACTGCACTACCTGCATGGAGTTTGCATGTTTTACCTGTGCTTGTGTGAGTTTCCTCCCATATTCCAAAGACAGGCTGGTAAGTTAATTGGCTCGTGTCTAAATTGGCCCTAGTATGTTAAGTTAGGAACATTAGACTGCAAGAAGTGTTACTAAACCCACAACAGTAAAAATCAGTCTGTATATGCAGTAAAGCATGCTTGTTATACTCACTGTGGAGCCTAAGGGGTTAATCCCCCTGCATTGTGTAAAAAGGCTGGTTGACCCTGTCTTCTTTGGTCCTCCCTTTCTTCCACAGTCCCCAATCCATCTCCTGATAGAACAGTGCTTGGGGGTAAGCTGCACATGCTCAGTTTGGAGTGTATTGCTAGAGAGTTTTTTATTCTTGGGAGAGTGCATGTGATCAGCACAGGTCCAATGACCACTGTCCAGACAGAGGGTCAGGGGTCCTGCAGTATCATAGGACAATCAGGGGAGAATGAAAACTCCTCCTATAAGCCTCACCAGGAACTGATATAAATCACAAGACTGCTATATACTGCTGATGAGAAAAGGTATTTAGCAGTTTATATTTACTAAAATAACTGCATTTCCATGTTTTGTGTACTGTGGGAGACCAGATATAGTGAATGCAGGGTCCTGGGTTTAGTAACACTTTAAGGCAGTGGTTCTCAACTCCGGTCCTCGGGACCCCCCAACAGGCCAGGTTTGCAGGATAACTGAAATACATCACAGGTGACATCATTTGCTGCTCAGTGATTGCAGTGTTCTAGTCTGCATTTCCCCAAGGTAATACTCAAAATCTGGCCTGTTGGTGGGTCCCGAGGACCGGAGTTGAGAACCACTGCTTTAAGGGCAGGGACTGATGTGAATGTACAGTATGTAAATCGCTGTCAAATATTGTCAGCCATATATACACTGATTAGCCATACCATTATGACCACCTATTTAATACTGAGAAGATCCCTTTTTGCTGCCTAAAAAGCCCAGACCCATTGAGGCATGGACTCCACAAGACAAAGTATTGCCCTACCTCTGCCGGCTTGCCTTCTTCCCATAGTGCATCCTGGTGCCATATCCTCCCGCACACGCAAGCGACCATCAATATGATGTAAAGGAAAACGTGATTCAGCAGACCAGGCCTCCTTCTTCCATTGCTCCATGGTCCAGTTCTGATGCCCACGTGCCCATTGTAAAAGCTTTTGGCTGTTGACACGGGTCAGCCAGCATTGGCACCCTGAGCAGTTTGCAGGTACATAGCCCCATGCACAACAAACTGCAATGCACAGTGGGATTGATTTACTAAAACTAGAGTGTGCAAAATCTGGTGCCAGCTGTGCATGGTAGCCAATGAGCTTCTGACTTCAGCTTCAATTTATTAAAAAGCCAAAGAACATACTGAAAAACTTGAGATGATAAAAAAAAGCCCATCAAATCACAACTCCCATGTGGTGAATACCCAATTTCTGTAGTTGGAAAGCTGACGCTTTTCGAGAGACAAACCCCCTTCCTCAGAGCTAGTAGCCCTGAGGAAGGGGGCCTGTCTCCCAAAACAGGTTTTTTTTTTTTTTTAATAAATTGGATATGGTGTCTTTTTTCTTCTTTATAGCGTTTAAGAGTTTCCCGCTTGAGGAGAGCAGCATCGCTTGACACATTGCCATTCCATTAGATGTGAGACGTAGTGAGCGCTGGGGTTTGACTGTTGTTTGATCTAACTTCAGCTTATTCAAGTAAGCTTTGACCAGAAAACATGGAATCTAAGGAATTTGACTGGCCTACATAGAGCCCTGCCCTCAACCCGATAGAACACCTTTGGGATGAATTTAGAACACAGGCAGCGAGCCAGGCCTTCTCATCCACATCAGTGTCTGACCTCACAAATGCACCTGTGCTCAAGCATTCCCATAGACACTCCTAAACCTTGTGGACAGCCTTCCCAGAAGAGTTGAAGCTGTTATAGCTGCAAAGGGTGGGCCAACTCAGTATTGAACCCTACAGACTAAGGCTGGGATGCTATTAAAGTTCATGTGCGTGTAGGCAGCCGTCCCAATACTTTTGGCTATATAGTGTATTATATGTACAGATATATATAATCATTTTATATTTGTTTTTGCTTTTTAGTACTATTTATTGTCTTGTTTGGGTGTTGCTCATTTTTCAGTTTGAAATGTTATCTGTGCAGTTGTTACATCTTTTGAAGCAGAACAACCCAGATAGCTATTATAGAGGGAATCCTGCTAAATGTATGACAACCAGCTAAATGCATTGTTGAAATACATGTTGTATATGTTTCATGTTTTAGCTGTCAAAGATTTAGTAATTCTGCCCAGCCATTCTTGTGACCACTGCAAGTTAGTAGGCTCACTCTGCTACTTCTTGGTTTAGCAGTTACCTAGACCAGCTTTACTGCTGCATGTAGATAAGAAGTGGCTGACTGAGGCTGGAGGAGATCAGCAGCACCAGATGAAAAAAAAGTAAAAACATTATTATATGATTTTTATTTTATTTTATGGTAGACAGTGCTTTACAACCTAAATGCCATCCACCCTACAAACTGCCTGAATGTCCTGTTGATTTAAGAGTCTAAAGTCAAAGTCTAACAAGTCCCTGAGAGCTTTTCTGAAGCAAGGAATGTTACAGATTTTACAGGATACCCAACACGGTGATTATGGTAATATAGCTGCCCTGCTGATCTCAAGAGAGTCTATTGTTTGTAGCCAAAGAGATGCATTGATTGTGCCAGTGCCGCCATCAAACGCGAAGGAAGATAATGACCGGTCGGCTAAGCCGGCTACAATCAGATAGACACAACAGCCAACTCCTCTGCGCTCTTTACATTCACACACACACAACACTTTAGTGCCATTTACTTCTGTACTGAAATCATAGCACAGCTTGAACATCTCCAGATGGAGGGCCTCGAGAAAAGAGAAATCCTGAAGACAGAAACCTCCATCGGCGCTCATTTTCAGCATGTGAATAACAAACAGAGGCACCCTGCGAAACAAAAGCCACTCTAGAATGTTCTTTCATTTAGGTGCATTGACTACCTGGCTCCTTGTATTCCGTGAGACCTTCCCATTGGGAAAGGGCTTTTTTCATTGTCCATAGTAGCATCCATTCAGCTTCCATCTGTCATTTTCTCCTGTGTAGGGTTGATTGGCCTTCCACTTTCGAATGGTTTAAGAGTGATTTCCACCACTTCTCATTCTGTCCCAAAGGCTTTCTTCTGGATCATACTTGGCCTCTGTAATGCTCTTCCTTGTACCTTCAGGCTTTCCAGTAATTCTTCCATTTTTTCTTTTGGTACCTTTTCTCTGAAGCTTTTATCTCTATCATAATAAATACAGTCAGGTCCATAAATATTGGGATATCAACACAATTCCAACCTTTTGGCTCTAAACACCACCACAATGGATTTGAAATGAAACAAACAAGATGTGCTTTAACTGCAGACTTTCAGCTTTAATTTGAGGGTATTTACATCCAAATCAGGTGAACCACCCTCCGTGTATATGTTTGACAACATTAAGAATGTGGCAAGTGGACTAAACCTACATTTATGGGAGTTTAATTTCGACTTTCAGACGTCAATTTCGTGTAGAACAAACAAAGTAAAGTTTAGGTAACACCACCACAAATCTCGGTTTTCCAACCTTAACACAACTATAGGGTTATAAATACCTGGACTGACATAAATAATACTATCTCTATTTTCGAAGTCTCTTTTCCATGGTTTTCTTTTTTACCTTCTTAATGACCTTTCGGACTTCCATGTTCCTTCTCGTAATGTCTCCGGTTCATACTAGGTCTTCTTTCGGAAACCCTGTCTTACTCTTCACCACCTTTAGTGAGAATTTGGTAAGCTTTCACCTTCCGGTTAGTTGGGATGTGTCCTCTTTTACTGTCTACCTTCGACTTACCTACGATGATACCTGTTACTTTTTTCGGGAAA
>BLSH010018949.1:1224681-1229786 GCA_018402905.1 Glandirana rugosa | reverse complement strand
TTCCAGGTCTTTTGGTGTTGCTGAGCTTACCGGTGCGTTCTTTCTTTTTAAGGATGTTCCAAACAGTTGATTTCGCCACACCTAATGTTTTTGCTATCTCTTTGATGGGTTTGTTTTGTTTTTTCAGCCTAATGATGGCTTGCTTCACTGATAGTGACAGCTCTTTGGATCTCATATTGAGAGTTGACAGCAACAGATTCCAAATGCAAATAGCTCACTTTAAATGAACTCTGGACCTTTTATCTGCTCCTTGTAAATGGGATAATGAGGGAATAACACACACCTGGCCATGGAACAGCTGAGCAGCCAATTGTCCCATTACTTTTGGTCCCTTAAAAAGTGGGAGGCACATATACAAACGGTTGTAATTCCTACACCGTTCACCTGATTTGGATGTAAATGCCCTCAAATTAAAGCTGAAAATCTGCAGTTAAAGCACATCTTGTTCGTTTCATTTCAAATCCATTGTGGTGGTGTATAGAGCCAAAAAGATTAGAATTGTGTCAATGTCCCAATAGTTATGGACCTGACTGTATATAGATTCTCTATATATGGGGTTACATTGAAGCAGTGATCTCTAGATGTGGCCCTTTTCTTTCAGTTTTATGGCCATTTAGGCATTGATATTAGGCACTAAATGTTCCACTGACACCAACAAGGTGAGCAGTATTCCTCTTGCTGATACCAATGATGGGGCACTATTCCTCCTGCTGATACCAATGATGGGGCACTATTCCTCCCACTGATACCAATGACGGCACTGTTCCTCTCGCTTTTACTAATGATGGGCCACTGTTCCTCTTGCTGATACCAATCATGGGGCACTGTTCCTCCCACTAAAACTAATGATGGTGCACTATTCCTCCCACTGACACCAATGATGGGGCGCTATTCCTCCCACTGACACCAACAAGGGAGTAGTACTCTAACCCCTGATACCAATGGATGAGGCACTATTCCTCCCCCTGATACCAGTGATGATGCACTATTCCTTCCACTGTCACCAATGATGAGGTACTATTCCTCTCACTGATACCAATGATGGGGCACAATTCCTTCCACTGATACCAATAATGGGCACTGTTCCTCTCGCTGATACCAATGATGTGGCACTATTCCTCCCACCAATGATGGGGCACTTTTCCTCCCAATGATACCAATAATGGGGCACTGTTCCTCCTATTGACACCAATGATGGGGCGCTATTCCTCCCACTGATACCGATAATGGGGCACTATTCCTTCCACTAACACCAATGATGGGGCACTATAACTTCCTTTGACACCAACGAGGGAGCTGTATTCTTCCCCCTGATACCAATGAATGAGACACTATTCCTCCCCGATACCAGTTAAGGAGCACCGTTCCTTCCACTGTCACCAATGATGAGGTATTAGTCCTACCACTGATACCAATGATGGGGCAGTATTCCTCCACTGATACCAATGATGGGGCACTATACCTCTCACTGATACCGATAATGGGGCACTGTTCCTTCCACTGTCACCAGTGATGAGGTATTAGTCCTACCACTGACACCAATAATGGGGCACTGTTCCTTCCATTGATACCAATGATGGAGCACTATTACTCCACTGATATCAATGATGAGGCGGTATTCTTACACTGATACCAATGATGGGGCACTATTCCTCCCACTGATACCAATGATAGGGCACTATTCCTCCACTGATTCCGATGATGGGGCACTATTCCTTCCACTGACTCCAACGATGGGGCACTATTCCTTCTACTGACTCCAGTGATGGGGCACTATTCCTTCTACTGACTCCAATGATGCGGAACTATTCCTTCCACTGACACCAATGATGGGGCACTATTCCTACTAATGATACCAACGATGGTGCACTATTTCTTCCACTGACACCAATGATGGGGCACTATTCCTCCCACTGTCACCAATGTTACCAATGATGAGGTACTATTCCTCTCACTGATACCAATGATGGGGCACTATTCCTCCCACTCATACCAATGACAGGGCACTATTCCTCTCACTAATACCAATGATGGGGCACTATTCCTCCCACTGATGCCAATAATGGGGCACTGTTCCTCCTATTGACACCAATGATGGGGCACTATTCCTTCCATTGACACCAACAAGGAAGCAGTATTCTTCCCCCTGATACCAATGAATGAGACACTATTCCTCCCCCTGATACCAATGATGGGGCACTATTCCTTCCACTGTCACCAATGATGGGGCACTATTCCTTTCCGCTGTCACCAATGATGAGGTTCTATTTCTTCCACCAATACCAATGATGGGGCAGTATTCCTCCACTGATACCAATGGTGGGGCACTATACCTCCCACTGATACCGATAATGGGGCACTGTTCCTTTCATTGATACCAATGATGGGGCACTATTCCTCCACTGATATCAATGATAGGGCAGTATTGCTACACTGATACCAATGATGGGGCACTATTCCTCCACTGATTATGATGATGGGGCACTATTCCTCCACTAATACCAATGATTGGGCACTATTCCTTCCACTGATACCAATGATGGGGCACTATTCCTCCCACTGATATCAATGATAAGGCACTATTCATCCCATTGACAACAATGATGGGGTACTAAGATACTAATGAAGAGCCGACACTCCCAGGATGCAGTAAATAAAGAATTTTATTCCAGCATCTTCATGTAAAAGTCACAGCGAAATCTGACGCGTTTCAGCGCACCAATGATGGGGTAGTATTCCTCCCTTTGACACCAATGGGGGGCAGCCTCCCAGGAAACCTGGGGCAGCAATAATTGCCGCAGCTTAAAATGGAACATAGCCAAGGATTAAAAGATGAAGAAGCTGCATACTCAGTTGCTGAAAATAATTTAAAAGAAAACTGCTCGGGTTTTTAGTGCAGCATTGGCAGAGCGCAAAGGAAACTACAACCTTAACGGACCTCAGGCACGATCAACAAGTTTTTTTTTCACTCTTATTGCACAGATAAAACAAAATATTTTCAATGGTTTATTTAACAGACACAAAATTACAGGTTATTTTACACATTTTCCATTACAAGGTTTGCATTAAAATAAATCTATATTTTAACTTGATAACATTTAGTTTGCTAAAGCACTGTGTATCCTAAACGAGTCTCCTTTTACCTTTTTTTTTTCATATCTATTGTCACAGTTTCTCATCATCACCACCAGGGGCGCATTTGAAAAGGTGACAACTCAAAAGCACAGTTGAGAGAAAGTTGTCACCACATAAGGAAGTACCTTCATGGCAGGACCGCCAGCTAGTCTCTAAATGGAATTTGCAGATTTAGCAAAAGTTGGAAACAACTTTTCAAATTGCATCACCATAGCAAACCTTATATGAGATATTGATGGTTGGGTTTACAACTGCAGGATCCTTGATGCATGTGGCTGTTATTACCGGAGCCAGAGGGGTCCAGAACAGTGCTAGAAATACGTTTCTATTTTACTAAACACTGAGTGAAGATATATTAGGATCTCTTTAGAAAAATTGCCTAGGGTATTATTGTATGGAGGGGTTGGCTATATTTGGAAAGGGGCAGGATGTGACAGAAAATGTAAAATTGGATGTAGAATTCTCCAGATATATTGTGCGGCACGCTGGCTGTTTGATACCACAAAGATTTCGCTCTGTAGAGTTGCAGCCAAATCTTAAAAGGGATCAGAGGAGTATTTTTACATCTTTGTGCTGCTAATACATCCGAGCACATCGTTCACAGTCAGGGGCTTGAAAATATCACCGCAGGTTCATAGGGTCAGTCCTCATCTTCATGCACCGTCACCAGGATGAAACTCAAATTCAAATGACTTTATGATTTACTTTACTGGGATTTGGATAAAGGTTCTGATAGTTTATTTTAAGGGTCTACTTAAAAAAATGGATAAAAAATATATTATATGTATTATAAAATTAGTCATACTCACGGAAATATATGTTTGCAATATTAACTTTTTTATCAAAAGGTTTTTCCGTTTAACCCCTATTAATACCTTGGTAACACTAATTAACTCCTCATCTTCATGCCCTTTCAACAGAATGAAACTTAAATTGAAATGAGTTTTATGATTTATTTTACTGGAACTTGGTTAAAGGTTCTGACTGTTTTTTTTTTTTATAAATGCTTTACTAAAGCAAAAATGGATAAAGGAAATATTATATATGCTTAAAATTAGTCATATTCACATAAATATACGTTTGCAATATTAACTTTTTATTTTGTCAAAGGTTCTAATAACTGATTTTTTTTTATAACGGCTCTAATAAAAAAAAAAAAAAAAAATATATATATATATATATATATATATATATATATATATATATATGTATGTTTACAGTATATATATAATTAGTTATGCCCACATAAATACTGTATATACATTTACATTATAACTATTTTCTGTGTGACCCTTATTAACACCTTGTTAACCTTAATTAACCTTAACTAACCCCTCATCTCCATGCACTTTCTACACTGTGAAACTTAAATTTCAATGACTTTTATGATTTATTTTACTAAAACTTGGTTAAAGGTTCTGTTTGTTTTTTTTAAATAAATGCTTTACTAAAAAAAAAAATGGATAAAGAAAATATTATATATTTATAAAATTAGTTGTATTCACATAAATATATGTGTGCAATATAACTTTTTTTTATTTTGTTAAAGGTTATGATAATTGATTTATTTTTTTATAACGGCTCTAATAAAAACAAAAATAAATATATATATATACCTTGTGGGTGGCTGGTAGTTGTGGTCCACTGCCCGCTGCCCTCAATCACTTGATTTACACACACCCAAAGTCACTGAACAGACCGGGACTTTGTTTTTATTGTTTCCTTTAGGGGTCAAACCTGGATTGGAATTAGGGATGACTATGGGATGTCCAAAGATCAATCACGGGACCTTCTATATACACCGCCATATATACACTCCTTCTTCCTCCAGCACATACACTTGCTGACCGTTACACTTCTCCTTCCTCTCTCCTGCACACTACTTGCTGTTACCGGCCTGAAAGGCAATTTATCAGACCTCCATGACACTTCCTCTTCTACCACAGCTAGCACATGGTGAGGCCTGCTCA
>BLSH010018949.1:1189681-1222181 GCA_018402905.1 Glandirana rugosa | reverse complement strand
GTGGGTCCTGAGGACCGGAGTTGAGAACCACTGTAGTAGGTGATTAGCCAAGCCATATTCTTAAGCAACTAAAATTACAGTTTTGAACTGACTGACCCAACAACAGATTGAATCTGAAGCAGGTAAGGTTCTGTAGATGCAGTTGTCTACAGTTGGGAGAACACAAGTTACATAAGGTTTAACAGTACCCATAGAATCCAATGCTGTCCACCGAGAGCCATCTACAAAGCAGCCTAATCAGGAGCTTGGGGGTTGGTGGATGTCCGTTGGATCCAACTACAAACCTTATGCTTTTGCAGTAATGATGGACTTGGTCTGAGCCAAGTGCACCCACCTGTCTTTTCACAAAGTAGAACACAAGTGTAGTATGTGTAGCATAGACTCGGTGCTGGTCTGGCTCTTTGGTTCCAGGTTCTATTCCCTGATAGGCACTTAGCAACCAGTCACATGATAGCTCACAGTCCCTCGAGAGAACTGGGTAGATAGGGTGGGGGTGAGCCCTCAGATACTCCAAAAACTTCTAACAACCCAGTAATGGAGGACTCTAATTCTGATCTGCTCCTTTAGGGTGAGAACCACCCTCTTAAATGTGAAGGGTAACTAGATTCCAAACAGGGACTCACCAACAAGAGTATCGACCTGGATGTACTGTAGTAAGCCCTCACAAATAGTGCAAACAAAACTCTCTGGAATCCACATGGCGGGGACTCGCTGTGCCCTGTATACTGTAATGCCACCTGCAGTATCAGTCAGCTTCTATACGTGTTGCCTGTGACCTGGATCCTCAGTAGAGCTTTGTGAGCTTTCAGGATGCTAGCACAGAGGTCCCTGAGCCCTAACAAGAGCTGGGACCCCAAAATAATTTCTTTGGTATTGCAGGTAATCTCCCAGTGTTGCCTAAGCCCTCAGGCTGGGTCTAACTCCTCCTGGAACAAGAGGATGCTGTTCTAGGCCCCAGCCTATTCATACCAATATCAGCCCCCCGCTGGTCACTCACTCTTCTGACCAGGGATTGGCTGAAGAGGCATGAATATGCAGGTCAGGGTCAAAGCTCTCCTGACCACTATATCCCCACTATATCCCAGAGCTCAGTGGGATGCAGGGGACAGTAGCTGAGCCTGCACCATCAGAACCTGGAACAGACACTAACAAATGATCACTGCTCTCCCTGATTACAGAGGGCCAATGACTAAATTTACTAAACACTAGTAGCATAATAAGTGGATCTACAGATAAATGGAAATTGAAAGGAAAGCTGCTAACTTGCCCCATTCTGTCTTAGTATTTCTTTGCAGAGAGTTCAAGTTTATAGCTATATAGTGTGGATAAAAGAGGAGTGTCGAGGCCAATCGTTCTCAACCATGGTTCTGTGAAATCCTAGGGTTCTTTCAGAGGTTGCTGGGAGTTCCTTGAACTGTGGCTAACCTTCTATTGATAGTGCCTACGTAGTCTGGAGACCAACGCCACTTTGAAAAGCCAGCAGTATGACACCATTTTTCTTTTCCATCTGTAAGGGTGGCATTCTGACCACCAAAGGGTTGACTCTTCTGGTACCACTTACTTGAGGGAGAGCAATAGTAATCTGGAGAAGTTTTATTTTTCTCTCATCGAGTTTACAAAATAACATACAGCTGGGGAATAGAAAAAATGGAGAAATCTTCCCTGCTGTGCTATTGTATTCCGACAGTTGGGATTCCTCTGCTGTCAGAAGACACTGATCAATGTTGCAGCCAATTGGCTGCAGCCATTGATCGAATGAAAATGTTCCAACATTCCCATTCAACAAAGTCGATCATTAGAGCAGAAATGGCCATAGATGTTGGTTTGACCACATCTGTGGCCAGTTTTAGTCAGAAAATGAAGACCTGTTAGATGACTTCAGGCTGGCCACTTTTGCAGGTATAACTATGTAAAACATAAAAAATAAGTGCCTACACTGTTTAAAATCCAGTAAACACACTGTTTCACCCTGCTCTGCACATGCTCAGTTGCTCTCCATTTTTAGGCACAGTCGAGTTTGTAGAGGCCGATCTGCCAACAGCCTTAAAGCGGAGTTCCACCCAAAAGTGGAACTTACACTTTAATAGGAGGTGACCCCCCGACATGCCACAATTGTCATGCCATTTTTTGGGGGGGCAGCTGGGACCCTGTTTTGACAGGGTCCCAGCTGCACTTCCTGTCCTGGTGGTGCGGAGCCAGAAGGAAGTTCACCTTCCCACTCTCCCACCCGGCGATCTTCTGGGAGATGTCACATGATTCCTGTCTGTCTATCATCACAGCTTGTATTCCTCCCCGTTTCGGCTCTCTCTCTCTTTCTCTGGCTATGTTGGATTCCATAAACAATTATAGAAATCATTGCTTCTGTGATTATCATTACTTTCTTTCAGAAGGTCTATGGGTATTTTTTATTTCACTTTTAGACGGGATGTGTATAGGTCACCGTTTTGGATAAAATTTTGACCAGTCTGTTCGTTCTTAGCCGAATTGACTGTGCTGCTCCAATTCACAGTCAACCAGTTGTTATTATCTTTGAATGACCCGTGTGGTGAGTGACTGTCGGGGACATATTGTGGCTTGGATAGGGAAGAACATACCCAATTAGGTTGGATGTATATATACCACCTCCCCTCCAGTCCCGCCCTTGCTTTGAGGAAGTCCACGATTGGTGGACGAAACGCGTCAGAGTTCGCGTCATTCAGTCCATCCGGGACGCTTCAGCCGGCCACCCCCATGTGATTTTCAGCTCCTGGACTAGCCCATGTGATCCGTGTCGCCACTTGTACAGCCCAGTATGAGGCTTTGAACCATCGGCTGCAAGCCCCGACATCACCGGGTGCAGCGCTGTTCTCCCTTCCATCCGAGGTCCGACACTTTGGATCGTTGCCGGCATGGTCGGCGAATATTGGTGAGCGTATTCGGTAGCTACCCATAGCTCCCACAACAGTGTGTGACTATCACTACTATTGGTCCGTATTATGGATTGAACTTGCCTGTCAGTTACTTCATGACTTGTTTAGACTGAACCACCCGGGGTCACAGACCTAATCATCTCATGGTGTGGGTAAGCTACTGGCCCCGCGAGTGACCACACCGCACTAGGGCCTGAACAGCGGGACATTTATCTGTACACTGTATCTATACACTGACTGTGGTGGTCTATCGGAGGTGAATAGTGATGAGCTGGTCTAGTAGTCACCGGCAGCTCCCACAATAAGATATGAAGGTATAAATCATTGGTTTCAGTTGCGAAAACGACCTGCTTGCGATTCATCATATGTTCTCAATCCATGCTACTCCTGAACACTCAGGGATACGGGCTTGAGCACTTTGGGACGCGGGTCTAGTTCTATGCCCCCGGAGTGACCATACTCCATACGGAGCTTGCACAGTGGGATACATAGGTCCCTGCATCTATACACTGACTTTTGAGGGTGTATCAAAACCTAATTTGCTCATCATTTATTATTGCCTTATCTCCACCCCCAACAGAGAGTGAATGCAGGGTGTGTGGTGGTGTACGATTGTTACAGCCGGCTGACTCTATCCCGTTGTTACTGACAACGTTGTTATTTTTATTTCTTTATGTTTCAATGGTAAATGGTGTCTCTCTTTTTTAAATTTTCAAATTTTTCAATAAACTTCTACATTTTAATGCCCAGAGTGTCCTGCCTACGGGCTCTTTTGTGTGATTACACAAGTTATTTCAGATGTCACAGGTCCCAGAAGATACGCTGGCCATTCACAAAGTGCAGCGCGACTCGCGCGTGCGCAGTGATGTTGGTGCCACCAAGGGGAGGGGGAGAAGAGCGAGCCCTCGGACGGCCACATTGCTGGAACCTGGGACAGGTAAGTGTTCGATTGTTAAAGGTCAGCTACACTTTTTGTAGCTGCTGACTTTTAACTGGGTAGAACTCCGCTTTAAAGTGTTACAAACCCACAACAGTAAAATCAGTTTGTATATGCAGTAAAGCACACTTGCTATACTCACTTTGGAACCAAAGGGGTTCATCCTCCGCATTGTGTAAAAAGGCTGCTTGATCTTGTATGCACAGATCCTCCCCTCCCTGCACTGTCCCCTTGGACAAGTCCAGATAAGACAGAGCCTTTGGAGTCAGTTTGCACATGCTCAGTTTGTTGTGTATTGCTAGAGAGGTTATTTTCTTGGAAGAGTGCATGTGATCAGCACAGGGCTAATCAGCACTGTCCAGACAGATGGTCAGGAGCCCTGCAGCCTCATAGGACAGCTCAGTGCAGTATGAAAACTCCTGCTACACGTTTCACCAGGAACATGTAGAAGTCACAAGACTGCTATAAACTGCTGATGACAAAAGGTATTTAGTTGTTTATATTTACTAAAATAATTGCATTTCCATGCTTTGTGTACTGTGGGAGACCAGATATATTGAATGCATGGTCCTGGGTTTAGTAACAATTTAAAGTGGAATTAAACCCTCCTATCCTTTAGAGCCAAGGAAGCTGCTTCTGTTTGATCTACAACTGCCATGGTGCTGCACATGTGATCAGTTATGACACCAGCCATTTGATGGCTTGACAGTTTGGTTGAGGACACAAGCAAATGTGACAGTTAGCAATCCCAGCATTCCAGGAATGTAACTGCGTTTTTAAACCATTAAAGCAATGGGTTTAGTTCCGCTTTATGATTTATTTTTATTTACTTATTTTGTTTCAGGTACTTATATAGTGCTGTCAATTTATGCAGCACTTTACATATACATTGTACATTCACATCAGCCCCTACCCTCAAGGAGCTTACAATCTAAGGTCCCTAACTCACATTCATACATATACTAGGGCCGGAGGAAACCCACGCAGGCACAGGGAAAACATGCAAACTCCAGGCAGGTATGACTTACTGCTGTTCAGGGGCTCTGGGCTGCAGCAAAATGGCAGCCTCTGGCCAGATGAAACAGAAGCAATGCTGGAGGCAATTTACAGCACACACTCATTTTCTTAGTATAATTATTAACATAGAATGTATGTTCCTTGCTAAAGAACATTATTTTTAGTTGTTATGGGTAAAGTTCCACTTTAAGTGTAAGTAGTCAGGGGGTAATTAAGACCTTATAGCAAATGCAGTAGATGTGCTACACTTCACTGTTCTATAAAGTTTGAGTACTGCAGTATCCGATGGCAGATGTTTCTATGCGTTTGTCTGGGTGCCTGCTGAGCGACTCCCCAGCGATGTTGATTATTCTGACAGTTTAATGATGAGTCTGGCAGGGGACAGGTTGCTCCTTCTGTAGCCCCACCATTGCCTATTGGCAGGGGACAGTTGTTCAGCTCTCAGTCTGGGAGGGAGGGATCAGAAGAGCGCACATTGCAGATAAAGATTAATTGGGTTGTTAGTCACCTGCCTATCACATTTTTACAATGCTGCTTTGCAATATGAGGATGTTTTGACAGGTTTATATGGATGGGGATATGGAGAGAGCTGCACCGCAGGGCAGGCTGACCGCACAGTGACCAGTAATCTGCTGAGAGCTCGGCACTCTGACAGGTGTCTCTGCGGAGTTCTCCTGCTACAAGCCAAGGGATGGGGAATATTGACTTTCTGCAGGCAGCGTCAGTCCTCAGAGAGGGCACATCACTGAAATATAACTGTGCTGACCTAGGGACAATGTTATCAGCTGAGATGACACATCAAAGACTGCTCACCAATACTGCTGCTCAAGTATGAAAAAGTGTTTTAAAGGTAAATGGCGGTCATACCAAAAACTTTAGTAGGAAAATATGTACAGAGACCACAGTCTGCCTTACCAGGTCTTAAAGCCCAACTCCCAGGTTTTATATCCCCCATCTAATCCTCCCCCTCCCTCCCCACAGATAACTTAAAAAATAAATCAAGCATATATACAGTATCTCACAAGAATGAGTACACCCCTCACATTTTTGTAAATATTTTATTCTATCTTTTCATGTGACAACACTGAAGAAATGACACTTTGCTACAATGTAAAGTAGTGAGTGTACAGCTTGTATAACAGTGTAAATTTGCTGTCCCCTCAAAATAACTCAACACAGCCATTAATGTTTAAACTGCTGGCAACAATATGAGTACACCCCTAAGTGAAAATGTCCAAATTGGGTCCAATGTGTCAATATTTTGTGTGGCCACCATTATTTTCCAGCACTGCCTTAACCCTCTTGGGCATGGAGTTCACCAGAGCTTCACAGGTTGCCACTGAAGTCCTCTTCCACTCCTCCATGAAGACATCACAGAGCTGGTGGATGTTAGAGACCTTGCACTCCTCCACCTTCCATTTGAGAATGCCCCACAGATGCTCAATAGGGTTTAGGTCTGGAGACATGCTTGGCCAGTCCATCACCTTTACCCTCAGCTTCTTTAACAAGGCAGTGGCCATCTTGGAGGTGTGTTTGGGGTCGTTATTATGTTGGAATACTGTTATTTTGAGGGGACAGCAAATTTTCACTGTTATACAAGCTGTACACTCACTACTTTACATTGTAGCAAAGTGTCATTTCTTCAGTGATGTCACATGAAAAGATAGAATAAAATATTTACAAAAATGTGAACGGTGTATTATTATTATTATTATACAGGATTTATATAGTGCCAACAGTTTACGCAGCGCTTTACAACTTGCGGGTAGACAGTACAAATGCAATACACTTAAATACAGTAGGAATCAGAGGGCCCTGCTCGCTAGAGCTTACAATCTAAGGTGTACTCACTTTTGTGAGATACTATATATATATATATATATATATATATATATATATATATATATACACAGTACTTAGCATAAATGAGTACACCCTTTTGAAAAGTAATATTTTAATCGATATTTCAATGAACACGAGAACAATTTCCAAAATGTTGACAAAACTGAGTTTTATAGAACATTTGTTTAGCTCATAACATGAAAGTAAGGTTAATAATATAACTTTGATGGCAAAATCTTCAGTTTTACTCAAATTAGTTGATGCAAAAATGAATACACCCCACAACAAAAAGGACTACATATAGTATTTTGTATGACCTCCATGAGTTGTAAGCACCAAGTCTTCTAGGCATGGAATGAACAAGGTTTTGACATATTGGAACATCCAATCTTTTTCCATTCTTCAAGAATTAACTCTTTTAGAGCCTGGATGCTGGATGGAGAGTGATGCTCAACTTGTCTCTTCAGAATTCCCCATAAGTGTTCCATTGGGTTCAGATCAGGAGACATACTTGGCAACTGAATCACTCTTACCCTGTTCTTCTTCAGAGATGCAACATTGGCCTTTGATGTGTGTTTTGGATCTTTGTCATGTTGGAAAAGTGCACGACGACTAAGGGCACGGAGTGAGGGTAGCCTCTTCTCCTTCAACATACAGCAGTACATCTGTGAGTTAATGATACCATCAATAAAATGACACTGGCAGCACTCATGCAGCCCCACAGAAGGACACTGCCACCACCATGTTTCACTGTAGGCACCATGCATTTTCCTTTGTATTCCTCACGGTTACAACGCCATACAGTTTTTAAGTCATCAGTTCCAAAAACATTTATCTTCACTTCAGAGTACAGAGTCCTAGTAGTCTTCTTCTTTTTCAGCATGGGCCCTGGAAAATTCTAGGCAGGCTTTTTAGTGCATGGGCTTTAGAAGAGGCTTCCTTCATGGATGACACCTATGCAATGCCATTCCTCTGCAGTGTATGCTGTATAGTGTCACCGGAAACAATCACCCCAGTTTGGCTTTCTACTACTTTAGCTAACCGCAGTGAAACTTGCATGCCGATTTTCTTCAACCCTTCTCATCAGAAGGCACGCCTATCGAGGTGTTAACTTCTGTGGACGGCCTGGACATCTCTGTGAGATGGTTGCAGTTCCATCTTTGTTAAATTTTGGTATCACTTACAATATTCTGATTAATAAGTTAAGCTTTGTTGATCTTCTTGTAGCCTTCACCTTTCAGCCTTTTGCACACTGCAGCCTGAAAAAGCTCAGTACAGCTTTTCTTTTTACTGAGCTAAAATACAGCCCATCAATTGTAACGTGCCAATGCACACAGGCGCGTAAACAAGCGCCGTGCATTCTTCAGTAAAAAAAAAAAAATAGAAGAATATGCACTTTTGGTCAATAATTTACGCCTCATGCGTGCAAATGTGCGTGATTGTGCACAAATGTGCGCTAATGCCCATTCACTTTCTGAAGAACAAGGACGTGAGAATAAGTTGCGTGCAATTGCGCGCAATTACACAAATTTGCGCAAAATTGTACAAACACATATGAGCAAAAATACGTGCAAATACATACAAAAAAAACCATCTGCAAAAGTAGATGCTCAAACAGGAGCATCATGTGCAAGAGGCCGTCTTGTGTAAAGAAATGATTTTCTTTCTCTTCCATGTGGTGCCATTGCTGACAGCATGAAATGGGAGGGGGTTTTCTTTGTTAAAGCGGCGTTCCACCCTTTCCAAATGTTTATTAAAAGTCAGCAGCTACAAAAAGTGTAGCTCCTGACTTTTAATAAACAGACACTTACCTGTCTCCCGGTCCAGTGATGGGGCCGCATGGAGCCTCGGATCTCTCCCCCTCCCCTCCACAGCGCCAGCATTGCTACTGTGGGCACCTAGCCGCGGCTTCACGGCCGGGCGCGCACTGTGCATGCACGAGCGGCGCTGCACTTCATGATTGGTCCCGAAGTCTTCTAGGACCTGTCCTGTGTCACAGAAGACTTTGGGAGGGAGGGGGAAGGAGACCTTCCACTTCCGATCGCCTAGGAGCGGAAATACCTGTAAAAATCGGGTATCCGTACCCCCCCCCCCCCCCAAAAACTCAATTTTAGCATCCGAAGCTGGGGAGGAGGCCTTAAAGCGGAAGTTCCACTTTTAGGTGGAACTCCGCTTTAAGTAACGCCCTGTCTGCTGGACACCTGTTTAATGAATAATTTGATTCACCTGTAGTTAAATTCTTGTTAATCAGGATTTTGTTGTCTAAAATGTAGCTTTGCTCCTAAAGCTGGATGCACACTATCCAATTTTCTGTAGATTTTTTCCTTCAGATTTACCAAAACCATATAATATGAGGTCAAATCTTAGGAGTTTCAATTTGTATGCAATCAGGCAGGCCCTTACACTATATGGTTTTGGTAAATCTGAAGGAAATCTGCCAACAAAAGTTGGATAGTGTGTATGGGGTTTAAGACTTTGATTGGGGGTGTTAATTTTTGCAACATGGTCTTGAATGAATTTGTTAGGAAAAATACTTCTTTGTGTGTGCAAATTAACAAATCTTAGTTGCCATCATTGGCCCGCATTTGTGGGAGTATTTTTTAGTATAGTGTCCCATAGAAAATGTTGAGTCTGAAAGGAAAGTAAAGGTTTTCTGACAAATCTGTTGAGGTGTACTCATGTATGCTGAGCACATATAAAAGATGAGATTGTGCCAAGTAAATAGACACCCAATATGTCTAGATCTAAAACTGGATGCGCCAGTGAACCGGTGGCAAAATTTGGTACCCTATATTTTCCTTAGGCAACATTTTTAAAAGCCGCTACAGGGCATCAGTTTAATGTTAGTCATGAATAACGGGCCTAGAATTATTTCTCTGACTCTGGCCTGCACAGTTATATGTAACCTGTAGAGCAAAGTTTTCGTGCAAAGCAAAATTGTAAATAAGCTATATTCTATGCTGTTCAAACGTCAAGAAATGATTTAATAGGAAAATACCATACTTGGCCACTTGATGGTAGAAGTATTATAAGAAATTACTCCGATACTTAGCTCCATCTAGTGGCCAAATGTGGTATTTTATGTTTTAAATGATTTACATTTGAACAGCACAAGATACAATCAATCCTATTGCATTTTTTTTTTTTTTTTGCCCCATTAGCACAGGACAAGCGTACAGGCATTTTCACTGTGCAAATAGCCATGTAAATTCTTTAAAAATCAACCTCCATAAGAAAAAAAGCAATCCCCTCAATTATACACACATGCTATATTATTTTTTACAGTATTTGCTATATTTTTTTTCAACAGAAGTGGAATCGCCCTTTAAAGTGATTTAGTGCACTTGCAAAAACAGTTGAATACAGAATATATACAGTATCCCTCAAAAGTGAGTACACCCCTCACATTTGATTCTATCTTTTCATCTGACAACACTGAAGAAATGACACTTTGCTACAATGTAAAGTAGTGAGTGTACAACTGTGTGTTGAGTTATATTGAGGGGCCAGTAAATATACACTGTTATACAAGCTGTACACTCACTACTTAAGGGTTCTTTCACACACACAGATCGTTTGGGTCCACCTGTCAGTTTTTCAGGCGGACCCAAACGGACGCTCCATGTACTTCTATGGAGCGGCGGATGTCAGCGGTGATATGTCCGCTGACACCCGATCCACTCCGATCCGCCAGAAACAGACGGATGGAAGCCCTATTTTCCATCCGCCTGACGGATCGGATCGGATGAACACAGACAGACAGTTCATCCGATTCTCCATAGAGGAGAATGGAGCTCTGACAGGTCAGTCTCTGCACGGAGTGCAGAGTCTGTCCTGTCATCCGCCAGCTCAGCGGGGATCAACGGATGGATCCCCGCTGAGCAGTGTGAAAAAGCCCGCTTGTGTGAAAAAGCCCTTACATTGTAGCAAAGTGTCATTTCTTCAGTGTTGTCACATGAAAAGATAGAATAAAATATTTACAAAAATGTGAGAGGTGTACTCACTTTTGTGACATACTATATATATATATATATATATATATATATATATATATATATACATACATTTATATATACACACTGTGTATTCTGTTTGTTTTAAATATTTTTTTCTGCTTTCCACATTTTTGCAACCACTGTTGTAGAAATATACTGCGCTGAGTTTACAACTCGATGCAGAAATCACAGATCTGCTCCAGCAAACAACCCCTTGAGATGAATTCTTGATCCTCATAAACAGGTGTAAAATGAAACAGTGGTCGGCAGCACATTTAAATGTGGTGCAATGGGACACTAGATGCCAGTTTGTGTTTTTCTAATTGATTGCTAATTTCTCCACTTGCATTCCAAAGTGGTTGCTGCTTGAACGCTTAAATTATGTTCATTCATGCAAAATTTTTGTTGTCTGGCTTTAGTTTTCTGCTGCTAGAACCCATGGTTTTGCCTTTGCGCCACCAATTCTAAAAGTCACACTTATCAAATCATTAGAGATTAGACACATTGAAGTCTATTTATAAAACAATCAATATGCGAATGTCTCTGCTTTTGCACAGCCATACAGATAATACCCATAATGTGTCTAATTTGTTTATTCCTTGTGATCATCAGCTCCATCTAGTGGCCATAATGCAGTATTTTTCTGATTAAGGTATTTCGGGAAAATATCTTATTATGATCACTAAATGGAGCTCACATAAACATACTAAACACATTATGAGGATTCTTTAAAAAGGGTGTGCGAATGCTGAGACTTTCGCACAGCAAAATTTTTATAAATAGACCCCGTTGTGTTAATTTTGGTAATTTTTGTTACCACTGAATGAAATACAAAGGCAAAAGCATCTCCTATAGTGGTTACATTCTTGCCAGCATTTTTCTTTAACAGTTTACCCACACTCAGCCTCTTGTTAAACAACCATGTTGCTTAAATAAGATTGCAAATAAAGATATGACCTGTAATGAAGCAACACCGAGCAAGTGGTTGTAAAGCCGAAAAAAACCTGCAAAGCAAATGCATAATGAGCTAGTATGCATACTAGCTCATTATGAAACGCCTCAGAATGAAGCTGTTGCAGCGGTCTCGGCACACCGTTGTGACCGGCGACATCGTTCTTCCTGGTCTGCGGCTTCGTCCAATCACAGCGCAGGCTCCAGCGCTGTGATTGGCAGAGCCACGCTGACGTCACTCCCGCGCTTGCGCATGGGAGCCGTCATTTACGGCACGAATACAGAAGAAACGGCACCCAGGGTAACCGATTCTTCAGTGCGCATGTGATGATGACGTCGGCACATGCAGATACAGGGGATATCTCCTAAACCGTACAGGTTTAGCAGATGTTTCCAGGACCTACAGGTAAGCCTTATTGTAGGCTTACCTGTAGTTTAAAGTGGTTGTCATGACTTGACAACCACTTTAACCTTAAAGCCTAAGTTTAGGCATTCTTTTTTTAGGGATGGTACTTACCACTTCAGCCCCGGATGGATTTCCCCCTTTAGGACCAGAGCCCTTTTTTTGTACCCAAACAAAATTTGCGTCCTTTTTTTCCCACAAATAGAGCTTTCTTTTGGTGGTATTTGATCACCGCTGCGTCATTTCTGATCGCCGCTTTAAACAAAAGAAGAGCGACAATTTTGCAAAAAAACCCAAATTTCTTACTTTTTGCTAAAATACAAATCCCAAAAAAAAAATATAAAAAAAACATTTTTTTTCATCGGTTTTGGCCGATTTATATTCTTCCTCATATTTGTGATAAAAAAAAATCGCAATCGGCGTTTATTGATTGGTTTACGCAAAAGTGGCCGCGTTTACGGATGATGAGAATTCATTTCTGGGGTTTTTATTTTTTTTTTATTTTTTACTAGTAATGGCGGCGATCTGCGATTTTTAGCGGTACTGCGATATTGCAGCGGACATGTCGGAACATTTTGACACTTTTTTGGGACCATTGACATTTATACAGCGATCAGTACTATAAAAATGCACTGATTACTGTGTAAATGCCATTGGCAGTGAATGGGTTAACCTGCAGGGGGCGCTCTAAGGGTTAACAGTGTTCCCTGGGCGTGTTCTTACTGTGGGGGGACTGCCCTAGCAGGGGAAGGGAAGTGATCACAGTTTCCACGTAGAGGAAGGCTGTGATCACAGCCCTTCCCCCCACACAGAACGGAGGTCCGTGTTTACTTACACGGACCTCCGTTCTTTCACTCCGGGGGGGCATCGCGGGTGGTCGGCGGAGATCGAATCCACCACACCCGCTCCCTGGCCCTCCCCGGACACAGTGAGTGCACGGGCGCACCTCCGGCGGCGCACGCTCACTGGGCGCGATCTCGCAGCCGCCGTCATATGACGGCGATTTGCGCAGGAGCGCCACACTGACGCCGTCAATTGCCGATCAGCGGTCAGCAAGCGGTTAATGAGAAGTGTCCCTTGTGCTGATGCCAGCTGTCCTAGTTAAAATTCGAAACCCTCTGCTCCCCAGTACCCCCGCAGCCGCATGTCACAGGCACTTGTCAAGAGTGGCAAAGATACCCGGCCTGTCCACCCCCCTCCTCCATTTATAGACGCTCCCATGAATGAAGAGGGTGGACCTATCATTCATCCTCCATTCATACAGTGCTTTTCCTAAAAAGTGCTCTATGAATGGAGGATGAATGAAAGGTCTGCCTCCTTCATTCATAGATTACTATTCATTCAAGGGAGCTATAGTACAGCTTCTATGAATGGCAGAGTGGAGTGGAAAGTGACGCATTTCATTTTTTGTGAAAAGATGAACTTACTCTTAAAAGCTGAGCTCCAGGCACTAAAATTGTAATTTACACGTACTTCTTTACTTGTGCACAAAATGCCTTCGGTAACAGAAATATTTTCTTGTCTTGTAAAACGATATCATCCCTGTACTGTATATAGCCTGTGCAGAGAGCAAGGCTGTGGGAGGGGCCCAGTAGGCTCCGCCCACTACAGGCTGCCTGCAGTTAACTACAGGAGGGGTGGAGACAAGACCAGTCACTCTGCACATGGAGAGAGAGCAGCAGTGACCGGTCTTTATTACAACTTCACACCGGATTACTGCACAGATCTGGAAGAAATACACAAAGCACACCAAGATTCAATGAAGAATATACACAACCAATGTATTTAGACAATATTTGCTTATTCCGGAGTTCAGCTTTAACCCCTTGCTGATCGCGCTATAACGGAATGACAGCTACAGCGTGGATGGCTAGTTTTGGAAGGCCATCATATGACAGCTTCCCATGATCACAGCCGCCGCATGCCCGCTGCTGGGACCAGGCACAACGCTCTGTAATTGAGGTAAAGATCCAATCAGCGGCTCTTAACCATGTGATCATCTGTATCCAATCGCAGCTGATCACAGATGTAAATAGAAGTGTCCACCAGTGCAGCCTATCAGTGCCCATCAATGCCCATCAGTGCCGCCTCATTAGAAAAATTACCTGCTTGCAAAATATTATAACAAACTATGAAAAAGAGTTTTTTTTCCAAATTTTTGGTCTTTTTTTCATTTGTTTAGCAAAAAATAAAAAATCCAGTGGTGATTAACTGCTTAGCGGCTGCTCCACGCACGTATACTGTGGTATGGTGGCTGCTCTGCGCCAGATCATGTACCTAGTACATGATCTGACTCTTCCGGGTCTGGGGCACGTGCTCGCGCCGCCAACGACCCACTCTCACTGTGATTAGACATTTCCGCTCAATTCCTGCCGGGACCCACCGATCGCACAGGAGAAAGGCAGAACGGTGGTCTGATTATGTAAACGAGGCAGATTGCCGTTTTGTGAGAGGGGAATGTACTGATCCTGTGTTCCTACTAAGCAGGAACATGGATCTTTACCTTCCCCCAGTCAAAGCCCCCCACAGTTAGAAAGCACTCCCAGGGAACACATTTAACCCTTTGATCGCCCCTGATGTCAACCCCTTCCCTGCCAGTGTCATTAGTACAGTGACAGTGCATTTTTTTTTAGCACTGATCATTTCAGTTGTCATTCAAAGTGTGACAGCGCTGAAAGCTGAAAATTGGCCTGGGCAGGAAGGGGGTGGAAGTGCCTGGTAGGCAAGTGGCTAATAAACGTTGGCAGAATTGGCAGCTGGAAAAGCAGTGAGGGATCCCTAGTGGAGTCCTGTCTCCGTTGCTCACGTCCACAGACAGTCTTGAACGTCACGGACAGCCAGTGATCTGGAAGATCAGGCTTGGCATGTTTAGTTTCCTTTCTGGAAATCGGTGTCTTTCCTCTTTGTGTCTGTTTGTTCTCCAAGCATCTGCACATGCTGAGAGAGCAGAGCTAGAGGGAAACCGTCGCTTTGCTTCATGGAAAACATTGTCCCACATCATCTACACCAATCAGATGCTATCTATTATTGGTGTATAAAGCTGTCCGAAGGGGGTGCAGGTGATGGCAGGCAAAGTCAAAAGATAAAGAGGAGAAATCTGAGATAAGACTTTTAAATAAATAGATTGGATAATATTGGAATATGGGATATTTGTAATGTTTCTTGGTGAAGTTTCCTCAACCGTTGGAATCAATCAGCAGCTGGACTTGCTCTGTCAGTATTAGCTGTGAATACCTGACAACCCCACGTCACGCTCTGTCTATTTACAGACTGGGAGTAAATGTTGTATTCACTTTATTACCAGCTTCATGGGAATCTTGTGGCTTGGATAACAGGCAGACATGGCAAGCCTCAGTTCACTCACATGTCACTGCAGATTGGCATGGGAATGACCCGATGGAAGGGGACTAACAGTAATTATGTTCCTGGTGGAAAAGCCAGCGTGTGACATGAACACTGTGACTGGTAATGGTGGAATATGACATTCCAAAGCTGGCCACATGGCTCTTTCTGACAGGCGGCAGTGTGTACAAACGTACCAAACAATGACCACTGCCTACACCTATAACTGGCCTTTGCAGCAAGGGCAACAAACAGCAAAAAAAGGGGCCAAGGATAAATCCAAGGCAGATACCAGCTCTACTTACCAGCCAGCCTGCGACCAACCAGAATAACCTGTCTAACAGGGGTTTAGTTGCACACATTTGCAAATGCATGCGTAAGCTATAGGCCCCACCAAGGCACTCTGTGATCTGTAGTCCTATCTCTGACTTGTAAGAGACTCCACAGTGGAAGCACAAGCAAATTTGTTCAACGAAACCCGTTTTTAAACGCATACTGTTAGACAGGTTAATCTGGTTGGTTGCAGGCTGGCTGGTAACTAAAGCTTGGTATTTGCCTTGGATTTATCCTTGGCCCCTTTTTTTGCGGCAGTGTGTACAGCCCTCTGCAAAGCGATCTGAGGGTGGTGGAGCCATGTGTTCAGACCGTCCTGTCTGCCATCCTGAGTTTCTTTCTTTCTTCCTTCCTTCCTTCCTTCCTTCCTTCCTTCCTTCCCTTTTCTCTCCTTCCTTTCCTTTTCTTTCTTTCCTTTCCTTTTCTTCCCTTTTCTCTCCTTCCTTTCCTTTTCTTTCTTTCCTTACTTCTTTCCTTTCCATTCCTTTCCTGTCCTTTTCTTTCCTCTCCTGTCCTTTCCTTTCCTTTCCTGTCCTCTCCTCTCATCTCCTCTCCTCTCGTCTCCTCTCCTGTCCTGTCCTTTCCTGTCCTCTCCTCTTCTCTCCTGTCCTTTCCTTTCCTTTCCTGTCCTCTCATCTCCTCTCCTCTCCTCTCCTCTCCTTTCCTCCCCTCTCCTCGCCTCTCCTTTCCTGTCCTGTCCTTTCCTCTCCTCTCCTCTCCTCTCCTTTCCTTTCCTTTCCTTTCCTTTCCTTTCCTTTCCTGTCCATTCATTTCCTGTCCTGTCCTTTCCTTTACCTTCCCTCCTATCTTCTTTCTCTCAAAAGTGATTTTGTTTTGAGAAACCATACTGGAACCATGAGCTAAGCGTTTGGTTTGCATTTTGCAGCATGCTCCTTTTGACCTGAAAGTGATTGTAAATCCCTTTTTGCACAGAGTAGCCTGGATCCTCCTCTTCTTGGTTTCCCCCTGCACACTTGGCTCCTCCCTCGTGCCAATCCCCCAGCCTAGTGCCTACCATAGCAAGAGCTGGCTCTGTGTGTCCACAGACAAACCCCCCCCCCTTCTCCTCCCTCATCGGCTGTGATGCTACTGCCTCTGAGCCAATGAGGAGGAAGAGAGCCACTGCTCTCATGCACATCGAGATCAGGCTTGGATAAGTATAAAGGATAGAGTGGAGGGGGATTAGAACACCTGGCTATTTTTATTGCTATCAGCATCCTCTCTATTTGTCCTCTTTACCCATCAGCATTGAAAGCGAAAGTAAAAGAAAATCACAGGTTGTTGGGTTGTCCCCAGAAAAGTACTAGAGGGGAAATCTTCCAATGGAGACACTAGGTCTGGGGGCCCCCCGAAGGGATTGCCTTCATTTTCAGGGATATCCTACCACTTCCTGGTTTGGCTATGGGACAGGAAGTGTAGGTAAATCTCCTCAATGGGGCACAGATGGCAAAAAAAAACCATCAGGGGTTATAACCCTCCCTTACGCAATCCAAAATGAAAAAGAAAGTTTTGCCTATAGTTCTACTTTAAGGTAAAATAACCTTCTGCCGTTATAACCACTTTATATAGAGGTTATCTTTAAAATTAATGCTTCATGTACTGTAAATTCTTAGAGTGCGTGCCAATGTTACCAAATCACATTATTATTTGAGTAGAAATCGAAGCTCATGTGGACTAAAGCCTAGGCAGCCTACATCACATGGATCCTATCAGGAGCATTGTGGGTCTTTCATCTTCCTTGCAATTTATTTTCATGCCGTTTCCACCACTGAAGTGCATGTATAATCCAGCAAAAAAAAAAAAAGTTAGGAGGTTGTCATTAATTATAAATAAAGCAACAGAAAGGTCCATCCTCCAGAGCCATCACTATATTGTTATAGGGCATCTCTGCACAGTTGCCTCCTCGGGTCTATGGATTTTGTAAATAATTGTTTTCCAGTTTTGTAGTTCATGTATTTCATTTCTCACCAGTAAGACAGACCCTGTTGAAAAATTCATGGAGGAGCTACACATCTGGGGTGAGAAATAGTAACTATAAGTGTAGAAACAATAGTCTGCATGATTGGAGGTCAAGGGTCAGGTGGTATGGAGATGTCTCAAGGGTAGGGGCTGCTGGAAGTTTATTTCGGGAAGTTAAATGAGGGAAACGTCATATATTTCCCCATCAACGGTAAACAGGATGGGTGGAGGAATTTCGAGTGCTATTGTAACCCAGAAGAGTGAGAAGGAGTCAACGACCCCCTTCCACCTCCCTCATACTGCTAACTTCAGCAAGAGATAAGTTAGCCACAAAAATCTGAGTACATGGAACACTGGGGGCTAGGGCAAGAAACCTATCCTGGGAGTATCCAAATAAGGCAGAGGTTTAGGGGGAACCACCCATAAGTCAGGAATATTTCAGAGTGGTTGGGAAATTAAGCCAAGACCAAGTTTTTGTGAAATTCAAAGGAGATTGTAATTAGTTCTTCCATCGCTGCTATTTTATGGAATCTAAGGAAATATTCTTGGATGGCCGGGGCTTGTTGCAATCCCCAATGTACTGGTACATAGAGTTTGGCAGCGTTCACCATATGCATTGCCAGTGATTTGAGGTGGGTCTTTCTGGAGAGAAAAGTATGGCGTTCTGTAATAGAAGTCAATGCAAGTGGCCTCAAAAGTAGTACAGGAACCTTTTTTCTGAGTTATTAGAATGGTTCCATTGTTCCATGGAGGCGACTTGTCAGGCGACTCGAGTCGCCTATGTGTGAACCAACCCTAAGACAAACTGAGCCGGGCTAAAGTCCAAAGTGTAGGTAGTGCCTGAGTAGATGTAATGGTGAACTTCAGACCAAAAGGATTGGAAATTGGGGCAGTTTCCCCACACATATAGAGGCATGCCTTAATCTGAGCCATATATCCAGCATAGGTTGGAGATGGTAGGTGCAAATCAGTGGCGTATCATCCATAGGTGCAGGGTGTTCACTGAACACGGGCCCCGAGGGGTGGGGGGGCCCACAGTGCTCTGACCAACACTGCACATAAGGATGATCTGTCCCTGGCTGACAGCCAGGGATTATCGGTACGGTGTGGGCTTGCACACTGGCCCACTAATTTCATGATACGCCCCTGGTGCAAATGTATGTATTTGTACCGGTGTTCTGAACAAACGCAATGCTATCTTATAGCCATTCTTCTGAACTGGTAAATTCACTAATCCTATGTGGATGAGGGTGAGGATCCTTTAATTTTTAAAACAGCTTTTTATCAAGCCAGGTGGTGCCGAGGCCACACATAGCTTGAATCTTGACCAATTTAGCAGGAGTAGGCCAAAATTTGAGCAGCGTATAGCTAGCTTAAGATTTTTCTACACGGTCTGTTGCTTTTTTGGCTTTGTTGGGATGCCACCTAGACGTCTGCCCACCAGATCTCTTCAGAGATATGAGAAACCAATGGGTAACGTAAACGTTATACTGAAATATCTATTTTCTGTCAATCCTTTAAATGTGTCTAGAGAGTAACTACAGATATTTCTTTGAAGGTATGAGTATTGAGGAGAACCGATGCCGGGCAAATCAGTGCACAATATCATGCAATTATATTATGTAGTCTGTATAAGAAAAAAATACAGAAATAATTTCACAGCCTAATTTGGCTTTGATATTGGATGATGAGAGAATGAAAACGTTTGAAGATCCCGGCTGTGTGTTCGAACAACGTTTACCAGACCCCCACTGCATTTACACAGCAGACTCCTGGGGGTTCCTCTCTGGCAGTGCTCGGCCTTTGTTCCCCATTGAGAGCTGGCGGCTGGGTTTATTTGCAGGGCACAACGCACAACTCGAATACGTTTGTTTATGTTTTTACCAGCTAGAATGGAGAAGGGATGGTTAGGCAGCATTGCAGAACATGACTATATTAGTCATTTTAATGCTGAACTCTAGATAAACAGCTAAATGGATAGTTGAAATACATACATGTGAGTGTTTGCCTACCAAAAGATTTTTAATTCTGAAATTCAGTCACATCTACCAGGCAGCATAGTTGGGCCCCTAACCTCACTTTTTCTAGTCTGCAAATAAGGCAGTACAGTGTGGTCAAAGATTGCCACAGCCTGTGATTGAATAGTGAAAGGACCACAGCACACTAATAAGGTCACCAATCTGCTCTCTCCTCCAATCAACAGGCTTCATCTTACATTAACAGCACTGCACGGTGCAGTAGAGACTGATCGGCTTATGATGCTGTCCCTTCCTCTCCCAGCCTGTTGCACAAATGATAATAGAAGGCTAATATAAGGAGAGATTGAGAAACTACCTAAAATACATTCAATGATTATATTGAATACACAAATGGATGACCAGTATGTCCTTTTATATCTGCGTTTCTAAGCTTCAGGACTGCAGGATCATTGGGTCGGGTGATGTGGCTGAGAGGATGAGCCTAATCTATGGTTTCTGGACCTACTTCCAAATATTCCCCATGCTGGTTGGTGGCACAGATCATGCAGAACAGGGAGAGGTCCCATTGCATCTTGGGATCTGAGTTTTCCTTTTAGTTCAAATGGTAGTTTCTGCTGGTAAACAGTATCTGCTCACATCTTTTGATGTTTGCTGTGAAATTCTCCAGTTTAATACATCCCCTTCTTCCAAAAGTTTTTCTTTAACCACTTCACCCCCGGAAGGATTTTCCCCCTTCCTGACTGGAGCACTTTTTGCGATTCGGCACTGCGTCGCTTTAACTGACAAGTGGCCAGTAGGATTGCTTTCATAGATTTGTAAAATGGTGGAGGGTTGGGTAAAACTCCAGGAGCTACCATGTTGACAAACATAATTCCTGTGTTACATAAAGACTGACAAATTACAGAGGATTCAAGAGAGAGACTGCCCAGAGTACCCTAGTTATAAAGAGACTGTTCAACATATATAAAGAGACTAATGTAGCCATTGGCCCCTCAGGGGTTGCTGAATGTTGTGGTTCACCTGACCACACTGCCCTCAGTCACACTTTCTCCTCACATCCAGAGTTGCAGAACAGGCTGCTACTTTGTTTTGGGTTTTTATTAGGGGTTTGAACTTGGATAGGGTAGGGATGATTATGGGATGCCCATGGATCAACATTTCTTTTATGGGACCTCTATATACATCTCAGTATATACACTTCTCCTTCTTCACTCCAGCACAGACACTTGCTGCATGGTAAACTCCTTGTTCCTCTCTCCAGCACAAAACTTGGTTCTGGCCTAACTACCACATGGCGAGGCCATCTTGTGTACATGGGATTTTGTTTGCCTCTGAACTGGTTTTCCTTACATACAAGTCATTGGGGATGCAAAAGCAGCTTTATGGAGCTTAGAAAGAGATCAAATGCAGGCCAGAAGAAAGCCAAATCCAAGTCAGAAGCATGTTTGTAGGAACTCAGAAGCAATGCAAAATGATATGAAATCCAAACTGAATGCACCTGACATGCTGCTTTGGCCACCTAGCCAAGGCTTTTTGTCTGGGCAATCCTTCTGACTGTAGTTGGCATAGACAGTATATTCTGAACCCTAACCGTTACACAGTATTACAACCCAACCTAGGTCATTTACCGACAGCAAACCCATTTCCCTTCCCTACGTTGGGTCAGCCCCAACCCAATTCATAACTTTAGCACAAACCCCACAATAACAATACTTTACGTGCTTTTCAGATCAAAAACTTCCGGCTTATTTTCCTGTTATGCTGCCCTTTGGGAGTTGACTTTTATCTAGACGTGCATTTATCCCTTCCCGCCTGGGTTGTTGCAATAGTCTGTTGTACATTTCCTCACAAATCTTGCCGCAGACAGGAATGGATTCATTTACTCTCGGCTCCGCTGAGGGTTGAGGAAATGAGTTTGTGAGCTGGTATATCCTGCTCAGTATTCACAATTCATATCCCAGACTTCTAATAGAATTGTACCTTTTCCTTATGTAACTTAGCGTGGGAAATATTTCAGTTTTTCTCATTACAGAGAGAGCAATATATTAAATATTCATCCTTTTGCAGCTCCACCAAAGACATATAACATCATATCTGTCTTGTGTTTCCCCAGAAAAAAAAATGAAGCCCTGGTAACTGAGAATTTAATTACCGGGAACGTGGAGCTATAATGAGGAGAATTAATTAAACGCCAGCTCAGCGATAAATGCTTGGAACACAGCAATGTGTGTAACATAAACTGCCATTAACCCTTCTTCTTAAAAGATAATTTCACCTAACATACGCAGCAGAGACGTTGTCTCCTGGGCTGCAAGGAAAAGATTCTGCTGCTTCAAGAACTTATTGAATCCACAGCAATTCAGCCCAAACATGGACACCCCATTCCTCCTTGGAATCCCCAACCCAACCAGGAGGTAGAGATTAAATTTAGGTGTTGGCTTGAAGGATAATGTGCAAGAGCCGGTTCACACTACAGCGACTTGGGAGGCGACTTGTGTCGCTCCAAGTCTCCCCAAGTCGTTTGCCAAGCGAAGTCCCATAGACGTGAATGGGATCGGTCTAAATGTACGCTACTGAGGTCGCTCCGACTTCAGAAGAGGTTCCTGTACTACTTTGAGGCAACTTCTATCCGACTTGTGCACATAGAAATCAATGGAAGTCTCCTCCAAGTCGGATCCCCATCCAAACAGAAGCAACTTCACAGTGAAAAGAATAGAATTTATTTTAGGGCAACCCCCTCCCTCCCTTCTCTGATTGGCCACAGCAAAGTCGCCTGGCATGAAGTGGTGTTGTAAGTCGCCTCAAGTCGCACTATATGTTGCCCAAAGTCGCGCTGAAGTTGCTTTCAAACCGCCTAGCAAAGTCGCCCCACAAGTCGGATCGCCCCTGTGTGAACCGTTACTAATGGCTGTCACCATATTTGCAAACTCAAACTTTTTTTAAGCTTTGGCTAGACTAGATACAGCTTAAAACCTCTGTCATGTCCCTTTCTTTTAACAGAAAATAAGAAGAGATGGGAATTCCTCACATTTACCATTGTCATTGGAACCATTTTCCCCATTGGAAGAGTTCCCCTGTGTTCATGTTTTAGTGACAACTCAAAAATTTGGATTTTTGCTCTCTTTAAAAAGAAGAAATATCTGAAAAAAGCACATTGCTTCCATATACAGTGAGGGAAAAAAGTATTTGATCCCCTGCTGATTTTGTAAGTTTGCCCTCTGACACAGAAATGAGCAGTCTATAATTTTAATGGTTGGTTTATTTTAACAGTGAGAGACAGAATAACAACAAAAATATCCAGAAAAATGCATTTCAAAAAATGTATAAATTGATTTGCATTTTAATGAGTGAAATAAGTATTTGATCTCCTATCAATCAGCAAGATTTATGGCTCCCAGGTATCTAATATACAGTAATGAGCTGAGATTAGGAGCACTCTCTTAAAGGGAGAGCTCCTTATCTCACCGTGTTACCTGTATAAAAGACACCTGTCCACAGAAGCAATCAACCAATCAGATTCCAATCTCTCCACCATGGCCAAGACCAAAGAGCTGCCCAAGGATGTCGGGGACAAGATTGTAGACCTACACAAGGCTGGAATGGGCTACAAGACATTGCCAAGCAGCTTGGTGAGAGGGTGACAACAGTTGGTGCGATTATTTGCAAATAGAGGAAACACAAAATAACTGTCAAGCTCCCTCAGTCTGGGGCTTCATGCAAGATCTCACCTTGTGGAGTTTCAATGATCATGAGAATGGTGAGGAATCAGCCCAGAACTACATGGGAGAATATGGTCAATGATCTCAAGGCAGCTGGCACCATAGTCACCAAGAAAACAATTGGTAACACTACGCTGTGAAGGACTGAAATCCTGCAGTGCCCGCAAGGTTCCCCTGCTCAAGAAAGCACATGTACAGGCCCATCTGAAGTTTGCTAATGAACATCTGAATGATTCAGAGGAGAACTGGGTGAAAGTATTGTGGTCAGATGAAACCAAAATCAAGCTCTTTGGCATCAACTCAACTCGCCATGCTTGGAGGAGGAGGAATGCTGCTTATGACACCAAGAACACCATCCACACCTTCAAACATGGAGGTGGAAACATTATACTTTGGGGGGGGGGGGGGTTCTGCTAAGGGGACAGTACAACTTCCCTGCGTCAAAGGGACAATGGACGGGGCCATGTACTGTCAAATTTTGGGTGAGAGCCTCCTTCCCTCAGCCAGGGCAACGAAAATGGGTTGTGGATGGGTCTTCCAGCATGACAATGACCCAAAACACAAGGCAACAAAGCAGTGGCTCAAGAAATAGCACATTAAGGTCTTGGAGTGGCCTAGCCACAATCCCATAGAAAATATATTGAGGGAGCTGAAGGTTCAAGTTACCAAATGTCAGCCTCGAAACCTTAATGACTTGGAGGGGATCTGCAAAGAGGAGTGGGATAATATCCCTCCTGAGATGTGTGCAAACGTGGTGGTCAACTACAAAAAATGTCTGACCTCTGTGATTGCCAACAAGGGTTTTGCCACCAAATACTAAGTCAGGTTTTGCGAAGGGGTCAAATACTTATTTCACTCATTAAAATGCGAATCAATTTATAACTTTTTTGAAATGTGTTTTTCTGGATTTTTTTGGTGTTATTCTGTCTCTCACTGTTAGTATAAACCAACCATTAAAATTATAGACTGATCATTTCTTTGTCAGTGGGCAAACGTACAAAATCAGCAGGGGTTCAAATACTTTTTTCCCTCACTGTATGTCAACGAAACAAGTGTTCTTAATGGAAAATTAGCCCTCTCTCCATGTTTTAGTGTCAAATCAAAATTTTGGGGTTTCTCTCTCGTTAAAGAGGAACTGATCTCTGGAGGCTGTGCAATAAACACATCATGCAGAGGACGCAGGACTAGTCACTAGTATTTCTCTGGTCTCCCTGCAGCTGATCTTTCCCATTACTGACTACAATGCCTTTTTCTGCACTGAGTCTTTATAGGGTGGTGGCCATCTTGATAGAGGCAGGGATTTGGTTCATTGTATCAAATCCTCCAGCAAGGAGAAGAATGAGCAGCACAGTAGTGACATCATTATATCCCACTCCAAAGCGTCTGAGAATAGCTGTCGGAGGCAGCAGTACCTTAGATCTCACACTGCAGGAATACAGCATGAGGCACCCTCATGTACCAGAAAGTGCACTGCTATTTTTCAGGAGGAATTCAAGACAAATGTAACATTTTCAGCCTAGGCACAATTAGAGCGGAACTTTAGTCCGAAAATTAAGTCCTGCTAGATCACTTCAGGCTGGCCTCTTTTTGCAGGTATAGCTATGTAAAATATTAAAATTAAGTGCCTATTAAAATTCAGTAATACACCGTCTCACCCTGTCCTGCACATGCTCCGTTATTCTTTTTTGGCACTGTGCTGAAAATTAGAGCCACTGGAGGCCAATCTGCTGATAGCCTAAAGATTTTCTGCTGCTCAAGGGGATCTGGGCTTCAGCAAAATGGTAGCCTCCAGCAAGAAGAAACAGGAATAATGCTAGAGGCAATTTACTGCACACACTAAGTTTGATGGAATGAATGTTCCTTGCTAAAGAACATTATTTTTTATCAAGTTGTTATGGGTAAAGCCCTGCTTTAAGCTGTGTTCACACTTGCTGCAGCAGTGGCTCATAGCAGGGAGTCCAATGCGTCCCTGTACACTGATTCAGGTACGAATCGGGTCCGAATTTCTTCCTGAATTCGCACCAGAAACTGAGCCAAAGACGCACAGGACTTTTTTCCAGTGCGGACCGCGGCTGTCCCGGAACTGTGTGAACTGGCACCATTGAGAGCTGGTCACACTCTCAGGGGAAACCTGCATCCAATTGGCATCAGTGTGAGCCCAGCCTTAAGTAGATGTCTTCTAGCTGTTCCCTAAAACATACTAAAAAAAGGAGGGAGAGGGCAAATCTTTAAGAAAATGAGGGACACTTATCACCAAGATAGGTCTCCTCTGCTAAAAATGTCCCTTCACCAATAATTCCTGGTACAACTACAAATTTCTGGATTTGCCATCACTGTATGTTCTGCTGTCACCAGGAAAAATAGGGTGCCCTTCCTAGCAGAGACGCAGAAAACAATAAAAAAGAGCAACCTAGTGCTTCCAAAAAGCAGATTTTGTGGCCAACCCCCTAGGAACAAAGATCAGATGTTTTTAATTAAAAAAAAAAATACATTCCACTCTGCTGAGATTGTCAAATTGTAACTGTCCCCCAGCAGTGGTGGCCCGTTCATTTGGGGCGCCGCCCCCCCCCCATCCATGTGTCTGGTCCTCTGATCTGCATAGCAGGGCGCTGGACTATGGATTCAAATGGCGGGACTGTTTTTTTTTTAAGCACGTGATTAGAGCCAGAAGCTTCAAAAGAGGGTGGGCTCGAGTTGCAGAGCACTGCACCCTGATCCCACCCAGTTGTGTGACGCTAGCGAATGAATATTCGCTTTCGCCACACTGATCCTCCTCCTGGCCAATCAAGAAGCAGGTCTGAGACCTGTCACCTAATTGGCTGAAAGGACAGGCGATCTTATTGGATGCCTAGGAGGAGGGAGGAGCCGCACGGCGGAAGCCGCCGTTACATAGCATACACAGGAGCCCGTCCGTAGAAGCCCACTGTCTGCCAGAGCCCGCAACCCGCCTGCTGACCGCTGGACCCAGCCAACCCACCAGCTGCCCGCAGGAATCCGGCTGCCACCCGCCCACAACCAATGGGGTAAGTGCCAGGGGGGTGCCACCGCCCGACCAACGGGGGGTGGTTGTTTGCCCCCCCCCTAGAAAAACACCAGCCACCACTGTCCCCCAGCCAAAAGTTTGTTTTTTTTTCTCTTTAGTTTTGGATATAGTGAAGAAGGATAAGAAATTCTGTCAGGTTTTACTGCATTAAAGTAATTTAGTTTTAAACAAAGCAGGCCCATTCAGACAGACAATATACTTAGCTGGGTTGCAATTTTCTTTCTTTTTTTTTTTTTACCTGTGCTGCTAATGTCTTTAAAAGGAGATCTCCAAGATATATAATTGGAAAGGATAGCAGGAGGTACAAGTAATGTGTTAATTAGACTTACATCCGTTCTGAGATACGGCTCTCTAAAATCTCTGATTGAAGTGCCGCTGTACTGCCTTTCACCCTCTACCTTCTGTCTCTGTTTTTTTAATGAAATTAGTCGGTGCAAATGGCGGCCACATAGACTTCCACTGCATCAACTTTTTAATAATAATATAAGGGGAATAATTAGAGGAACAGGAAGTACTGTAGAAAGTGCGCAGACCGGAAGTACCGATTTAAAATTTAGCTATAGCGTTTTGTTTTTTTTGCAGTTTTGGACCTTTTCTCCAGACAAGACATTACGAAATCTATCCATCAGCAATACAGTCAAAAGTTAAAGCGGTAGTAAACTCCGCTTTGTGATTTTTACCTACAGGTAAACATTTAAGGAAGTAAACATTTAAGAAGTACTGTAGAAAGTGCACAGACCGGAAGTACTGATTTAAAATTTAGCTATAGTGTATTTTTTTTTTTTGTAGTTTTGGATGAAGTCTCTGTTAGAGAGATTTCCCCTTACTTCCTGTCCTGGGGACAAACCTTTTCTTCAGACAAGAAATTAAGGAATCTATCCAACAAAAGTTAAAGCAGTAGTAAACTCCGCTTTGTGATTTTTACCTACCGGTAAACATTTAATAAATCTTACCTGTAGGTAAAATGAATATCTCCTAAATGTGCACTGTTTAGTAGATTCGCTGGTTTGGCATCTGGTGATGCCACCGGTGAATGCACTTTGAAGGAATGGCATACTGATGTGTCTGTCCACTGGTGGTCTGCACTTTCTTCTGGTTAGGTGACATGGATACCTCATAGACCTCTACACCTTGTGAATTCAGTAGAATACATTTCACCATCCACTGATGGTCTGCACCTTCTTCTGGATGGGTGAGATGGTTTCCCCATAGACTGCCACACCTTGTGAATTTAGTGGAATACATTTGTCTGTCCACAGTTTCTATTCTACAGATCTTCTAGGTCACAGCATTTGCCCATGCACTGATGGTCTGAACATTCTTCTGATTACTTGACATGGATTTCCCATAGATCTCTACACCTTGCAAATTTAGTGGAATATATTATCCACTGGTGGGCTGCACTTTCTTCTGGTTGGGTAACATGCATTCCCCATAGATCTCTACACCTTATGATCGCAATGGAATTGTTTTGTCCATCCACTGGTGGTCTGCACCTTGTCCATCCACTGGTGGGTCTGCACCTTGTCCATCCACTGGTGGTCACATGGATTTCCCATAGAATTTACACCTTGTGAATTCAGTGGAACACATTTGTCTATCCACTAATTGTCTGCACTTTCTTTTGGTTAGGTGACATGGATTCCCTATAGAATCTACACCTTGTGAATTAATTGGAATACATATGTCCATCCACTAGTGGTCTGCATGGTCTTCTGGTTAGGTGGAATAGATTCCCCATTAATTTCTACAGCTTGTGAATTATGTGGAATACATTTGTCCATCCACTGGTGGTCTGCATGGTCTTCTGGTTTGGTGGCATGAATTCCCCATTAATTTCTACAGCTTGTGAATTAATTGGAATACATTTGTCCATCCACTGGTGGTCTGCATGGTCTTCTGGTTAGGTGGCATGGATTCCGCATTCATTTCTACAGCTTGTGAATTATGTGGAATACATTTGTCCATCCACTGGTGGTTTGCACCTTTTGGTTAGGTGACAGATTTCCCATAGACTTCTACACCTTGTAAATTCAGCGAAATACAAAAAGCTGAACACTTCTGGAAACTCAATGACTGGGACTTCACACAAGATAACAGACTTGGGGGCATGGAGAGGTTGTTGCCTTCATGTTAAATTACATTTCTGTCTGACGATAATAATTTGTTGCAGTTGTCCTTGAAGTAACATATTGTTCCGTAGATCCGTTGGAACCCTGCCCATATTTTAATACTACTATTGCTATGCAATGTAGAAGCATGTTTTTATGTTTATAAGATTTATTTATTTGCTTCTTTAGATATCGATCTTTGCAATATACTTTTCTGTGGATTTAGGAGAGGCATTATAATAGTTCTGAACCCAAGCCAGCATTGTGCCTCCAATCCACCTGTAACCTCTGGGAGACAAATTTTACAAGTGGGGTAAAATGCATTCTTGCGTGATGTTTGTACCCTTGTTAAATCCTGAAGCAGTGCTGATTAGCCAGTTATTGATAATATCTGAGGTACCTGCTGAAGGTTGCAGATTTTTACGCATTATATAAAAAAATAGTGTCTTGTAAGTTTTGTGTGTGCTACCTTAAAAATCATTATTTTTCCGTTTGCTGTATTTACTCTAGATTTAGTGTAGTTGTAGAGTGCATTTTTTGGAACAGCAGTTCATATGGCAGTTGACATTGTGGATTGAGACTTAAGAGTAGACCGTTGGATGGATGGTGGGTCTACTCTCTGGACTTGCTGTAGCTTCGCCTGCTGTAGTCTGTACCCACGCTGCATCCTCTAGCCATACTGAGATTTCAATTTCCTAGTGATCGGGTCACAGTGTAAAAATAAAGAACTTTTCAGATGGCATTTAGCAATTTTACAAGCTACTGCTTTCTAAAGCTGCTACAGGCTTGCCGGAGTACCTAAACAGACTGGCTGGCTCCTATTATGTAGCATGCCATTTATGTATCATTTTCTGGGCAAAGCCAGTGCTGTCAGCTCAGATGACATATGTATTTTTTAATATAAAAGATGTCTTTCCAAAAAAATCACATGTCGTCTCATAAGACGGCCTCATAAAATGTGACTCTCGTGAAATTCAATGATGTACATATGATGCTTTGCTTGGCTTTATATGACAGACTAGGCAAATGTGTATACCTGATTCCCGTATCCGACTCTACGGGGGTTATTTACTAAAGCTGGAAGGTTCAAAATATGTTGCAGCTGTGTGTAGAAACGAATCAGCTTCCAGGTTTTATTGTCAAAGCTTAATTGATCTACCGGTAGCTAAAGTTAGAATCTGCTTGACTACCATGCAGAGTTGCACCAGATTCTGAGTGCACCAGCTTTAGTAAATCTCCTCTCTCATGAATTGACCTACTTTGATGCAAAGGTCCATGAAAGCTAAATTCCATAATCAATCTTTTTTTTTTTCACCATAACCTCCGATTCTGCCTATTTTTTATATTACTTCTACAGCCAAAAAAACTGTTGCAGGCAGTACAGCCCAGCGGTCAGAAGAAGGGATCCATGAGAGGCTCCCTACATCACACCTAATGAACATAAGCACCCCTCTAAAGGGGTACATATTGTATGAGCCCTTGGGAATGAAAGTGGAAGTTAAGCGCCATGAAGCCAGCCTAAATGTGCCATAATGTGTGTAGCGCACCCCACATAGGAGCCACTGGTGAATAGGGATACCCCACCCTGCACAGCCAGGCACACTGAATTTTCACAAGCACACTTAAGCCTCGTACACACGGTTCGACGGTTGTATACAACAGGTCGTACTCACGACCGTTGTATGCGAAATCGATCGTTCGTATGCGCGATTTGAACAGTCGAACATACGACGGTTGTACAAGGTAGTCGTATGAGCAGACTAGAAAACTTGGTCGTACCAACAAGCTCTCATACGACCGTTGTATCGTGTGTACAGAGCAGTTGGTACAACAAGTTGTATTGTGCAAAACACACATGCTCCAAAGTCAGGAATGGCTGGATGCTAATTACATGCACCTGAACGTTCTTCTGCGGTTGTACAATCGTGTAGTGCAGTCAGTATGCTACATACAACAGCCAACATACGATTTGTGACGGTGGTACATACGATCGTCGTCCCGTGTGTACGGGGCTTTAGTGTCAGTGAACAGTCCAGAACTTTGTTGTTGTGTTTTATTGAGGAGATAAAACTTGGATAGTGATTAGGGAAATTATAGGATGCCTACTTGACGTTAGAACTCTTCTGGAACAACTCTTCCTATGTACAGCTATATACACTTCTCTTCCTCCAGCACTCACCTGCTTGCAGAGAATACAGACTCAGCGGGGACACTTTAGTAAATCTGGCAAAAAGCACTTAACCAACCTCTCCACAGTCCTCCCAGACTGCACACTCGCCAGCCACCTGCCTGTCTTCTCCCTGGAGATCTCCAGGACCTGCTGACTCTCTCCGGCTGTCCTCGCACCTGCTCCCGTGCATTCAGGACAGGACTCCTCCATGTGTTATAAGAGGATCCCTCCAGCTCCCAAGCCCCCAGCCCGACTAGGGGGCACCCTCCAGGGCCACTAACAGCCTCCTCAGCACTTCATTTCCAGTTTCCTCCTAAGTGCCCCCTGCTGGCATAACTCTAAGTATTTAGGAGATGCCCAACCCCTGTTAGCCCATTTGCTGGGGATTGGCTGGGGCCCTCCTCAATACTCCAGGCAGTTCCTCATAACCTCCCACCCATTTTCTGGAAGCTTCTCCAAGGTTCCAGCAAGTTGGAGGAGGTAGCAGAGGTGCCGTCTGATGAGTCATCCAGCCTCCCTGAGTCACTCATCCCTGACGCAGATTCAACCCAGGCCTGGCTGCCAGCCAAGCCAAAGTTTACTTACACTATTACTAACTATTTTCAGCCTATTGTAGCACACAAGAGGGTGCTACATGTAGAAGTATGACACACTTACCTCAGGGTCTGCTCTCCTCTAGTGTTGTGAAGTCCAAGTTCCCCGCATTCCCTCTGTCCCTGGCAGGGTCATGTTATTTTTCTTTTCTTCACAGTCCACTGTCTTCTTGCTTAGCCCATTGGGCAGGCACTAATGATGTAACTTCTGCGCATGCGTGCTGAAGTAACATCATATTAGCACCTGGCTCAATTCATGGACTGTACTGTTACTGCACAGGTCGTACTGTACTAACGAATAGTGACTCCATCTTACGAAATCTGATTGGGCACTGTGTGCTCAGTTGACTTGGTGCTTACACAGTCCCATACGGCTTGAATTTTGGCCATTACGGCAGGAATCAAGCAAGGTTCGAAATGTCTATGGCCAGTTTTACTCTCTGTTGTGTGGCCAGTTTTACACTCTTGTGGCAAACTTTCCCCTGTGCCCACTCAGGCTTGCACACTGGAGTGTAAAATAGACAAACCCATGGATATATGCTCTGTCAATGACAGCTAGGGCCCCATTTGACTATTTGACAGCTTGGTACAAGAATTAGCGTTCAGGCATGGAAGCAGGGTTGCCAACTCATCCTTTTAATAACTAACACAGAAGAATTATACAGGTGGAACTCAAGCCAAAAATGTTTTTGGGTTAGAACATAGATCTGCTTCTATCGCTGTCTGTGTTCCCAGTCAAAAAAGCCCCTTACTTTCTTTTCTGAAGACCATTATGAGTGTTGGGAACAAGGCACAGCTTTGGATCATCTTCCATTCTGTGCAAAACCAAATATATGTTTTAATTGTGGTTGCACTTTAATCCATGGTTCTACCTCAAGGGTGTCAAAGTCAATTTCATTGTGGGCCACATCAGCATTACGGTTGCCCTCAAAGGGCCGATTGTATCCATAAATCTATATAAATGTATCTACTCTTTATCATATGAAATACGTGCCTATGCATTTGATTATTACTGGTTTTAGCAATAACTTAATAACTAGCTCTGAAAATAGAAGTGTAGGATAAATAATGGCAAGCAGATATTCAAGTGAACAACTATTGTGCAATTTATTGAAAAATTTGTTTTGGCATAGAATTGTTATATTTTCATAATAATTGTAAAGAGATGTCCAGAGCACTCCCCCCCCCCCCCCCCCA
>BLSH010018949.1:1170645-1183354 GCA_018402905.1 Glandirana rugosa | reverse complement strand
CCTTGTTTTCTTTTTCTCTACTCTCTCTTCCCCTCCGCTTTCTCTTCTTCCACTTCTTGACTTGAATCATTTCTATTTTCTTCTTCTTTATTTTCTTTGGTTTTCATCCACCGACGCCTTTTGTCTGAAGCTCAATGGTATAAAATTGAGAGAAGGCAGCGGATGGCGCCTGGACGGAGAATGTTGGAGGATTGTGATGTTGGGGGTAGTCTGGGGAATGAGCCATTGTGATGTATAACCTTGCAATTCACCCTGTTAATTATGATCCCGGTCTCCCTGACTATTACTGTAATCCTCCTCCTCTGATGTGAATTTTTTCTGGCTGTTGCTCATCCGTGTTCTTCAATAAAAATTTATATTGGAAAAAAAAAAAAACATTTTCCCTGAACTCACACTACAAAACAAAAATGCATTCCCCAGAAGGACGCGATCGCAGGCGAGATCAGGTGCCGAGACTCGTCAGCCCCGTGATAAAGCATCTGGGATTGTGGAACGGTGGCTCGCAGCCATTGATTGCTTTGGCTGTAGGAGTACAATTTCGTTTGTAACATTGTTGGAATTTTTATAATTTCTTGACAGGCCTGTTTTAAACAGCATGGTGTATGTCTTTATAGCACAGTGATTGAGTGACACATGCAGTTATTATATTTTATTTTTGCCTTGCTGTTTTTACCAAGCATCAACAGTTTCTATAGAGCTCTCTAATTTTCTGTCTACACCGCGTTGTTCTGGGTTTGATATGAGAGGGTTAAAGAGTATTTCCAATTTTGCAGCCAAATTGGGTAACACCTACTTTATATTTGTTACATAGCATAACTTAAATATTTAAAAAGTGCTGCTTACCTTTTTACTTGCTTAAAACCCCTAATTAGCTTCCCTCTTCTATGTAATGTTAAGGAGGAGGCTAGGGAATTGTGTTAAAGTGGAGTTCCAGCCACATTTTTCACTCCTCACCATGCAGCACTAATGGGCATCCTTCAATTGAATTGGCAGTTTATTATTTTTTGCCACTTCCTCCTTTATGGGCCGAGGCGCCGTACATAATTTCCAGCTCCTGGGAGATCTTGGTCAGCTTGACATGGCACTGCTCCCCTAACGTTTAAAGTGGTTGTCAAGTCAGTAAAAAAAAAATACCTGCAAGAGAAAGGCATAATGAGCTAGTATGCATCGCATACTAGCTCATTATGAAATGCTTACCTTAGATCGACGCTATAGCAGTGGTCCCCGAGCACTGCTGTTACCGGTGACATGCTGAGTCCCTCTTCTTCCGGGATCCCGAGCGCTGACCAATCACAGCGCATACTCCAGCGATGTGATTGGCAGGAGCCGCGTTGACGTCACTCCCGCACACGCGCACAGGAGCCGTCATTCATGGCACACTTCGTGAAGAAACGGCCCGGTCGGGCTGTTTCTTCACTGCGCATGTGACGATGACGTCGGCACATGCAAATACAGGGAATATCTCCTAGACGGTGCAAGTTTAGGAGATATTCCCGGGACCTACAGGTAAGCCTGAATATAGGCTTACCTGTAATTTAAAGTGGTTGTCATGATTGGTGTCTATGGAGAATCTTGGTCAGCTTGCCATGGCACGGCTCCAGTAACATTTAATATTGGTGTCTATGGAGAATCTTAGTCAGCTTGACATGGCACTGCTTCCGTAACATTTAACATTGGCGTCTATGGAAAACCTTAGCCAGCTTGACATGGCATTGCTCCCGTAACATTTAACATTGGCGTCTATGGAAAATCTTGGTCAACTTGACATGGCACGGCTCCAGTAACATTTAACATTGGTGTCTATGGAGAATTTTGGTCAGCTTGACATGGCACAGTTCCCGTAACATTTAACATTGGCGTCTATGGAAAATCTTAGCCAGCTTGACATGTCACGGCTCCCGTAACAATTAAAATTGGCGTCTATGGAAAATCTTGGTCAGCTTGACATGGCACTGCTCCAGTAACGTTTAACATTGGCGTCTATGAAAAATCTTTATCAGCTTGACATGGCACTACTCCCGTAACATTTAACATTGGTGTCTATGGAGAATTTTGGTCAGCTTGACATGGCATTGCTCCAGTAACATTTAACATTGGCATCTATGGAAAATCTTGATCAGCTTGACATGGCACAGCTCCAGTAACATTTAACATGGCTGTCTATGGAGAATCTAGGTCAGCTTGACATGGCACTGCTTCCGTAACATTTAACATTGGCGTCTATGGAAAATCTTAGCCAGCTTGACATGGCACGGCTCCCGTAACAATTAAAATTGGTGTCTATGGAAAATCTTGGTCAGCTTGACATGGCACTGCTCCAGTAACGTTTAACATTGGCGTCTATGAAAAATCTTTATCAGCTTGACATGGCACTACTCCCGTAACATTTAACATTGGTGTCTATGGAGAATTTTGGTCAGCTTGACATGGCACTGCTCCAGTAAAATTTAACATTGGCATCTATGGAAAATCTTGATCAGCTTGACATAGCACAGCTCCAGTAACATTTAACATTGCTGTCTATGGAGAATCTAGGTCAGCTTGACATGGCACTGCTCCCCTAACGTTTAAAGTGGTTGTCAAGTCAGTAAAAAAAAAATACCTGCAAGAGAAAGGCATAATGAGCTAGTATGCATCGCATACTAGCTCATTATGAAATGCTTACCTTAGATTGACGCTATAGCAGTGGTCCCCGAGCACTGCTGTTACCGGTGACATGCTGAGTCCCTCTTCTTCCGGGATCCCGAGCGCTGACCAATCACAGCGCGGACTCCAGCGATGTGATTGGCAGGAGCCGCGTTGACTTCACTCCCGCACATGCGCACAGGAGCCGTCATTTATGGCACACTTCGTGAAGAAACGGCCCGGTCGGGCTGTTTCTTCACTGCGCATGTGACGATGACGTGGGCACATGCAAATACAGGGAATATCTCCTAGACGGTGCAAGTTTAGGAGATATTCCCGGGACCTACAGGTAAGCCTGAATATAGGCTTACCTGTAATTTAAAGTGGTTGTCATGATTGGTGTCTATGGAGAATCTTGGTCAGCTTGCCCTGGCACGGCTCCAGTAACATTTAATATTGGTGTCAATGGAGAATCTTAGTCAGCTTGACATGGCACTGCTTCCGTAACATTTAACATTAGCGTCTATGGAAAACCTTAGCCAGCTTGACATGGCATTGCTCCCGTAACATTTAACATTGACGTCTATGGAAAATCTTGGTCAACTTGACATGGCACGGCTCCAGTAACATTTAACATTGGTGTCTATGGAGAATTTTGGTCAGCTTGACATGGCACAGCTCCCGTAACATTTAACATTGGCGTCTATGGAAAATCTTAGCCAGCTTGACATGGCACGGCTCCCGTAAAAACAATTAAAATTGGCGTCTATGGAAAATCTTGGTCAGCTTGACATGGCACTGCTCCAGTAACATTTAACATTGGTGTCTATGAAAAATCTTTATCAGCTTGACATGGCACTACTCCCGTAACATTTAACATTGGTGTCTATGGAGAATTTTGGTCAGCTTGACATGGCACTGCTCCAGTAAAATTTAACATTGGCATCTATGGAAAATCTTGATCAGCTTGACATAGCACAGCTCCAGTAACATTTAACATTGCTGTCTATGGAGAATCTAGGTCAGCTTGACATGGCACTGCTTCCGTAACATTTAACATTGGCGTCTATGGAAAATCTTAGCCAGCTTGACATGGCACTGTGCTCCCGCAACGTTTAACATTGGCATCTATGGAAAATCTTGGTCAGCTTGACATGGCACGGCTCCAGTAACATTTAACATTGGTGTCTATGGAAAATCTTGGTCAGCTTGACATGTCACTGCTTCCGTAACATTTGACATTGGCGTCTATGGAAAATCTTAGCCAACTTGACATGGGACCATGCTCCCGCAATGTTTAACATTGGCATCTATGGAAAATCTTGGTCAGCTTGACATGGCACGGCTCCAGTAACATTTAACATTGGCGTCTATGGAAATATTGGTCAGCTTGACCATGGCACTGCTCCAGTAACATTTAAAGGGAAGTGAACTCTGATGGGCTCTACTTCCTCTTTAGTTCCATGCATCGCCTCCTAGCCCATTATGTGACACTTACCTGCAATCAGAGCCCGTGCCTTCCCCTGTGGAGGCTGCATCCATGACTGCCCCTCCTCCTCTGACCCGCTGTTGACTCACCAACAGTCTCATTCACTTTAATGGGGGGCTGGTGATGCTGCAGTGACACAACAAGGTGAGGGAAGTGGGGGTAGCATGTAAGTGGATGCCCGCTAACAGGTGCTGCCATGATGGATCTGAAATGACAGGTACCCTTTAAATATAAGGACTTATTTTTGCTGGTAATTAGAATCTTTAATATTTGCAAACAAAATGAAGGTTTCTCATTTAGAATAATAAGCTGTCAGGTTAGTAAAACAGCGATATCAGAACCGATTAAATCATACAGTTTGTAGTGTACATAGATTTGCAAAACAATGGGATAAAGGAATATTCCTGAACTTTTATCTCAGTGAATGCATCAATGCAGTGCGTGTTGTCTCAGCTTGCAGAGTCTTGGATTCATTGAATGAGTTTACCAAAAATGTAAATTTTTCAGAATATACAGCCTCATGCTACATAACTAAGCCCCATTTCATGCTAAATAAACTAAATGATTAATGCATCTTAAATAGAAAACTATCTTTAGATAGATTTTTATTCCAAAAGCATGTTATTAAAATAAATTTGATAAAAATCGAAAAAAATCAGATTTAAATAAACAAAAAATCAGATTTAACCACTTCCCGACAGCGCACTGTATATGTACGGTGGCAGTGCTGTTGCATTCCGCGGCAATCTGAGCGTGCTCAGCCGGCGGCGCGCTCTCGTGCCCGCTGCACTGTGGAGGATTGTGCCCGCGGCTCGGACCCGATGTCCGCCGGCGAGCTGCAATGACCTGCCAGAGAGAAAGAACGGGGAACCGCCGATGTAAACACAGCGGTTCCCCGCTTTGTCAGTGGGCATGTAAGAGATCTACTGATCCCTGTCACTGGGATCAGTTCGATCTCTTATGCCCATGGTAGCCCAGCCCCCTCACAGTTAGAACACGCATAGGGAACACAGTTAACCCCTAGATCTCCCACTGCAGGTTAACCCCTTCACTGCCAATGACATTTATACAGTAATCAGTGGATATTTAAATTTCTGATCACTGTATTACTGTCATTGGTCCCAAAAAAGTGTCAAAAATGTCCGACATGTCCGCCCCAATATCGCAATCCCAATAAAAATCACAGATCGCCGCCATTACCAGTAAAAAAAAAACAAAACTGTAAAAATGCCAGAAATTAATTCTTATAGTTTGTAAATGCGGCAACTTTTGCGCAAACCAATCAATAAATCTGATTGCGATTTTTTTTTTTTACCGAAAATATGAGGAACAATATAAATCGGCCAAAACCGATGAATACATTTGTTTTTTTAGATTTTTTTTTTGGATTTGTATTTTAGCAAAATGTAAGAAATATATTTTTTTTTTTTGCAAAATTAAGCCGCTCCCTTAGGGAACCATTGATGTTGAATAGAGACAGAGAAACTTGGCTTAAAGCTAGCGCAGAAAAACGCGCACTGATGCCAATGCAAAACGGTGTTAAGATCACGTTTTTAACGCAGCTGTTTTCCTGGTGTCGGTACCAGCGTTACAGCTCGTTTTTCATAACGTCCAGTGTGCATGAGGCCTAATTGTTGTTCTCGATCCCTGTCTGCAGTTACAGTGCAGAAGGGCTCAGTTTATGTAAACAAATCAATCTGTACATAGGCTTGGCTCTCTGATGACAGCAGTGAATTAAAATGCAGACATATCAGATTTTCACATTTCCTTGGTATCATTGATCTATTTAATAGTCTGGAGATTGTTCCTCTTCTGTGAATTGGCCCTTATGAGCGTTCTCTGTTTGTCTTTGTATTGTACTCCATGGCAGCACACAAGACAGCAGAAAACCTTTCGGGTAACCCATCCTCTCATAAATGTCTTCACATCCACGTCTCATCTTCTCTCTCAGCAGCTCCATCTCTTTCATCTTTAGGGCTCCATAGCCGTGAATACATTAGGGGAAATTAGCATTTAAAATCTGATTCACTTCACAGGTGTTTGTTTTTGCGTGTCTTTAATCAGTAAATGCCACGGTGAATATTCTTTTTGTGCAAACTTAACATCTCCAATTTATCAGTTATTTTTTTTATAAGCTGCAGAAAGGATAAGTGGTCCATGGACATAGCTGGTCTTATTACTGACTTAGAGTGTTGCTAAACCCACAACAGTAAAATCAGTCTGTATATGCAGTAAAGCATGCTTGTTATACTCACTGTGGACCCTAAGCGGTTTATCCTGCACATTGTGTAAAAAGGCTGTTTGATCCTGTCATCTATGATCCTCCCCTTCTTCCACTGCCCCAATCCATCTCCTGATAGTTCAGAGCCTTGGGGGCAGTCTGCACATGCTCAGCTTGGTTTAAGATGAATCTCCATCAGCTCCAGACTAGGCGAATGGACATCTCTGCACAACTTGTCCACCCCCCTTTTGCATGAGAGGTGATACATTTGTATCTTACTTGTTATGGTCCCCGCATGCTGCACGGAGTTGGTCTCCTTGGATGCATCTACCTTTGTTATGCTAAGCCGGTCTGGATATACTGCTGGAACATACATCTGTTATTTATACCCATGATGATTACTTTCATATTGCACCCTCATCCTCTCCTCTGAGGAAGGAAAATTGCATAACATTTCTGAAACGCGTTGGGATCGGGTCCAGCTGTGAACACCTTTGCAACCCTGGAGGCCTTTTACTCCATTTAGGCTGGTTTGGTGCTCCAGCTTACCTCGCGATCAGGGTGCTTTTGTATTTTTGCATATATGTCGAATCATGTTGTGATTTGTATGTTTTTATATCCCCACCTTTGGGAACATTTTATTGATTTTAACCAATAAACTTTTGCTATACCTTTTTAATTACTGTATATTATGTTTATTCGTCTTACTCATATCCTCCCCCTATCTGTCTACAAAGTCCTTGTTGGGGTTAAATTTCTTTGTATGCTCAGTTTGGCGTGTATTGCTAGAGAGTTTTTTTATTTTTTTGGGAGGGTGATGGAGGATGTGATCAGCACAGGGCCAATCAGCACTGTCCAGACAGAGAGTCAGGGGTCGTGCAGCCTCATAGTACAGTCAGAGGGGTATGGAAATTCATCATACTACAAGGTTTAGCCAGTGCTCAGCTGGACAACGATAGAAGTCACAAGACTGCTATATACTGCTGATGAGAAAAGGTATTTAGCACTTTATATTTACTAAAATATTTGCATTTCCATGTTCTGTGTACTGTGGGAGACCAGTTATAATGAATGCAGAGTCCAGGGTTTAGCAACACTTTAACTGCTTTGTTCAGTATTGGCAGATAAGTAGGCCATAATCCTTCTTTGCGCTGGACACCCTTCAACCGCGTGCTAGTGGCAGTAGTGAAAAGCCATAGAAGGTCAGTAGGGGGTGTTATACTTCTATCCTTTAAGACACCTATGAGATTTGTCCATGGGGTTAGAGCAACAGGTTCACTTTAACATTCCCTTCCAACCAGACCATGCTTTCTTTCCCTCCCCTCCATTCAGATATCAGGTAAGAGGAACATACCTGGTACTTCTAGAAATGGAGACGCATGGGATTAAAGAAGAAGTAAATCCAGATTGGGTTTACTTCCTCTGTATTCCCCTGCAAAGTAGATGTATAATGGGGTACTATGCATCGCAGCCCAGTATGTGCCACTTACCTGCAAACGAAGCCTGCGACATCCAGCGATGTCCCCTGTGCTGGCGGCGTCCATCTTCTGCCCCTCTTCCTTCCGGGGCCGCGATCTCCGGCTCTGTGACTGGCCGGAGTCGCGTGACATCACTTCCGCGCATACGCGCGGGAGCCGCCAGTCACAGCACGATCTCAGTGAAGAAATGGCACGGGGCCGTTTCTTCACTGTGCATGTGCCGAAATGACGTCAGCACAGCTAGTACACTGCATATCTCCTGAACCATGCAGGTTTGGGAGATATGCAGGGCCTTATTATAGGCTTACCTGTAGGTTAAAGTGCTTGTTGACAACCACTTTAACTGCTCTTCTTTCCATGTGACAGCACTGGTGCTTGGTCAGGTGCTGTCACATGATGATCGGGAGCAAGTCCATTGGAAAAGAGTACAATGAAGGTGCCAAACAGTCAGAGAGTCCAAAAACCTTTAATAACAATAATAATAATATTGATTCACAAAGGACAACACAGAACAACCAACGCGTTTCAGTGGATCCAAGGTCTTCTACCCCTTCAGGGTTATGGCCGCTTCACACCTGAATGCAGTTCCTGTGCTACTCAGTGCAGGTGATTTTCAGCCTATTCATTTGTGTGCACCAAAAGTGCATGCACTGCTTTTCAAAAACGTACCGCACCAAATCGCATGGTACTACAGTACCATATGATCTGGTGCAGGCAAATGCTCTGCATTTGGGGTGTCGTTAGGAATATATTCACAGATTGCATGCCCAGTCCGTTTTGAGCACGGTACTGGAAACATGCACAAAACGTGGGTTTCCTGGACCACATTCTGGTGTGAATGAACCCTAAAACATAATGGATAATCATAAGGACTCAAAAAAGAGACAAATCACCATGAGTATATTATTTGCTGCATAGGGAATAGCCAGAAGAAGAATGGGGAGTTAAGTATGTGCTACTGGGAAAGAGGGCATTGCTTTGCCCTACATGAGCAAATCACAGATTTGCTCTAAAAAACAGCTCAAGCAACACTCTTTAATGCTAGTGAGGGCTCATTATTAAAGCTGAACTCCATTCTTGTACAGTTGTACAGGATCCTCTACTTAAAGTGGTTGCAAACCTTAGATGTGAAATATGAACAAAGCATATCCTTCTATAGAGTGTCCTTGTATCAATCTGGAGCACTAAGTGTCATTCACGTCTGCTGCTTCTTTCCTCTGCTATGTGCATGAGTCACTTCTGATAAGTTTTACTGACACCAAGAGGTAAAGAGGTGATGGAAGAGAGCTCAAGCACACAACACAGCCTGTGGTTGACAGCCTCAGCTCTGTTCCTGTGTGCATTGTGAAGGGGGTGTGTCCCTTCCCTCCAATCAGCTCTCACTGAGCTCTGCGGTGTGTAACTTTAGCTCTCCACCCCCTGCTTTCTGGAAGCTCAGACAAGCTGTATAAATTATTTGAACGACTGGAGGAAAAATACTGCAGATAAACAGATACAACTTATGAAGAATGATATGTTTCATCTCTTTGTATCACCTGAGGACAGCCACTTCACTGGGTATATTTAAGGGTTTACAACTGCCTACTCTGATTTCACTGCACACAGTCTTCATTAGAAGCTATAGCAAATCAAACAGGGAATACCTTATTTCCTGCCTGAGGATATCCAGCATCATCTAACACTTTAATCCTCAGTGCGGTTGGGTGGCAGTAAAAATAGGTGGTTGAGCTGCATGATGATGGTGATATATAATCATTAACGATATATTAATGATTACAAAGCTGCATTCATTTGTGTCTTTTATATCTCCCTGGGGTTTCCTATAAGGCCTGTTCGCCTTTAAATTACAGATTTTATACCGAGCTTTGTCTCGTGTAACCGTCAGGGGTCTTTCCATAAAGTTTTATTTAAAATTCCCGTTTTTCATCTCAGAACATGATACATCTTCTATGGATCTAAGCTCATTGATCCGCCATCCTTTGCCATGTTAGACCCTGATGAGTCAGAGGTCCCCAGTGAGCACTCTCTAGAATGCCGAACCCCTCCCCGCTTTCCTTCCCCTTTTATTAGCGCATGCACTGCCAAATAGCTAGCATAGAAAGCCAAATGATGGTGTCACACTCCCTCTATGGATTCTTCATAATGTGTAATAAATAATTGGGAAATCCAGCTGTGTGAAAGCGACACCTTCATTATGGCCATGTGGGTAGGAGGGAAAGAGGAGGGGGGACTACAGCATAGAAATCTCGCCACCGGCAAATTCAAGAGATAAAAGAAGCCGTCTGCTTCTGTATCCAGTTCTGAATTAAACGTTTTTGGTGGAGTTGGCTTTTAATACAACCACATACCATATGTGCTATTGTAGTGCGCCTTTATATATATTCATTTATATACATTCCTTGCAGATTCTATTATCATACTGTTATTATATATTATATATAGAATGTCCAGTTCTAGTTATGGTTGAGTTATAGTTTCTTGTTAAGCTACTGTGCATTCGGAAAGTATTCACAGTGCTTCACATTTTCCACATTTTGTTATGTTACAGCCTTATTCCAAAATGGATTAAATTCATTATGTTCCTCAAAATTCTACAAACAATACCCCATAATGACATTAAAAAATCACAAGTGCATAAGTATTCACAGCCTTTGCCATGACGCTCAAATTTGAGCTCAGGTGCATCCTGTTTTCATCCTTGAGATGTTTCTTCAACTTGATTGGAGTCCACCTGTGGTAAATTCAGTTGATTGGACATGATTTGGAAAGGCATACACCTGTCTATATAAGGTCCTACAGATCACTTGCATGTCAGAACACAAGCCAAGCCATGAAGTCCAAGGAATTGTCTGAAGACCTCCGAGACAGGATTGTATCAAGGCACAGATCTGGGGAAGAGTACACAAAAATTCTGCAGCATTGAAGGTCCCAATGAGCAGTGGCCTCCATCATCCCTGAATGGAAGAAGTTTGGAACCACCAGGACTCTTCCAAGAGTGGGCCCCCTGGCCAAACTGAGTGATCGGGGAAGAAGGGCCTTAGTCAGGGAGGTGACCAAAAACCCGATGATTACTCTGACAGAGCTCCAGCTTTCTCTGTGGAGAGAGGAGACCCTTCCAGAAGAACAACCATCTATGCAGCACTCCACCAATCAGGCTTGTATGGTAGAGTGGCCAGATGGAAGCCACTCCTCAGTAAAAGGCACATGACAGCCCACCTGGAGTTTGCCAAAAGGCACCTGAAGGACTCTTAGACCATAAGAAACTAAATTCTCTGGTCTGATGAAACAAAGATTGAACTCTTTGCCCTGAAGGGCAAGCATCATGTCTGGGGGAAACCAGGCACTGATCATCACCTGGCCAATAGCATCCCTACAGTGAAGCATGGTGGTGGCACCATCACACTGTGGGGATGTTTTTTTAGCGGCAGGAACTGGGAGACTAGTCAGGATTTAGGGCAAGATGAATGCAGCAATGTACAGAGACATCCTTGATGAAAACCTGCTCTAGAGCTCTTTGGACCTCAGACCGGGGCGGAGGTTCATCTTCCAACAGGAAAACTACCCTAAGCACACAGCCAAGATAACAAAGGTGTGGCTACGGGACAACTCTATGAATGTCCTTGAGTGGCCCAGGCAGAGCTCAGACTTGAACCCGATTGAACATCTCTGGAGAGATCTGAAAATGGCTGTGCACCGACACTCCCCATTCAACCTGATGGAGCTTGAGAGGTCCTGCAAAGAAGAATGGGAATAATTGCCCAAAAAAAGGTGTGCCAAGCTTGTAGCATCATACTCAAAAAGACTTGAGGCTGTAATTGGTGCCAAAGGTACTTCAACAAAGTATTGAGCAAAGGCTGTGAATACATATGTACATTTTTTTCGTTTTTTATCTTTAACAAATTTTTCAAAGTTTTCAAACAAACTTCTTTCACATTGTCATTATGAGGCATTGTTTGTAGAATTTTGAGAAAAATAATTAATTTAATCCATTTTGGAATAAGGCTGTAACATAACAAAATGTGGAAAAAGTGAAGCTCTGTGAATACTAAGTAGATACAAAACACATATAACACCACGTGATCTGCAGATCCTGATCTCTGGGGGAATTGGCCTGTTCTATTGAGTTTTCAAAATATTTGATTTCTTCTCTGTGATCCCCATTTGAAATTTCCTACCTTACTAAATATTACTAATCAAGTCCTCCCTCCTATTCCTCTGTGTGCCTTAAAGTGTAAGACCGACCACCACCCACCCAATGTTCAATGTTTAATGGTAGACTTCAGACACTAGATTAGGGGTCTCCAAATTACAACCCACAGGCCTAATCCGACCCACTGCAAGATTTTATTCAGACCATTGATGCAAGAGGGGACACTGATGAGACCCTGATGTAAGGGGGACTTCAATGTAAGATGGACTTTGAGGGGGAGTATGATATAATGGGGCTCTGATGGGAACTCTGATGTAAGGGGAATTTTGATGGGGACTTTAACCACTTAAGGACCGGAAGGATTTCCAGCTTTAGGACCGGAGCCCTTTTTGCGATTCGGCGCTGCGTCGCTTTAACTGACAATTGCGCGGTCGTGCGACGTTCGTTAACAGTCAATTTCGCTGCGTCGCGGCTTAGCGTTTTTCCCGAGGCCAGGATTTCGACCTTTAGGAAGGCCAGGAATTCACCAATTTCAGGGGTAGTTTTAAGGGGAATGTAGTCTCAAGGGTAGTCTCGGGGTAATATAGTATGAGGGGGAGTTTCAGGTAGAATGTAACTTCAGGGGGAATGTAGTCCCAGAGTAGTCACAGGGGAGAACGTAGTTACCAGACTTATTTTAGAACGTCACCCAGCCTAATCCGGACACCCAACATTAAACCTCTGGGGATTAGATCACAGACTTCAGA
>BLSH010018949.1:1130506-1162432 GCA_018402905.1 Glandirana rugosa | reverse complement strand
CCAAAGCCATATGACCAAATTGATCACGATTCAGCAACCAATTCTTGGTCCAGCAACTCCTCTCTCTCCTTCTCCTACGTTGGTTTCGGGTCCAAGCCAGAACTCCTAGGCCAACAGCAGCGAGATTTCTCTCTCGAGAAGGCAACATGGTTGACGAACGAGCGTCCAGAAACGAGCCAAAGAACGATCCAAAAAGAACGATCTGAAGAACGATCTGAAAGTCGCGAATCAACACACACCAAACTTCAACTAACACGAGATTAGATGAAGGAGCCCAAAGGGTGGCGCAATGATACCAGCACTTCCTCTTTATACGCGCGTTCGCGTCATCACGTTCGGCCGGTCGTACGTTGCACACACGACTGTCGTGTGCATGTCAGTAGGCTACATACGACCGTCAACGTACGATTCAACACGGTCGTGTGCACGATCGTCGTCCCGTGTGTACGAGGCATTAGAGAGCTATGGGAGGAGAAACAGCAACACACTGGTATTCCCAGTGAATGGCTGTGTAGGGGGCGTGTGTCAATACAAGTCTGATTATTGGAGGAGAGCAGGCTTAGTTCTCAGTACAGCTAGAATATTGACCACTTTGTGCTTTCCTGTCTAGTGTGGTCAGTTTTTAATAGGAAAGCAGAGGGACAGGCAAGAACACCAGGAATTTCACACAAACGAAGCAATACAGAGAGAACAGGATACTTTTTTATACAAGTAGTACATGGTACAGCAGACACATATCAGGAATATAAAATTCTGGATTGACATACTGTATATGGGTACTCACACAGTAATTCACATCTGTTTATGGCACCAAAGCTATCTCTCCCGAAAGCTGATGGAATCTGGCATGTCTTTCATCTTACTATGTACACAAAGCCATAATATCACTTTTGGGATAAGCTGCCCATTAAGCTGATCACATTTTAATGTTTTTTAAATAAAGAGAAGATATAAACTCTCTTTACACCTAACTGTTTATGTTCAGAATTAACAAAGTAAAGAGACATAACCACCAAAGGCATTGTACGTGTCTCAGAAAATGTGCACCACGGCCAGGGAAAGTTTGTTCTTGAGAAGAACAGCCCAGGGCTGTATAACGGGCTGGCAGTTGAGATGTGACCTTAAATATAAAACTGGCAAAGGATCTGATATCTCTTTATATGACTATTATTTATCTCTATTTAAAGTGATACTAAACCTTTTTTCCCCTTTTGCTGTCCTTCTTCTGTTCTTCTTCCTGTGAGGGACCCCATTTCCTTTTCTTTTGCTGAAAGGCCCCTTTGCTTCCTGTTTGTGAGTGTGCTAAAGAGACATCCATGCATACTCCCTCCCTGAGCTGTGTGTGTCCATAGACACACTCAGTGCCAGCAAACCTTGCCAGTCACAGCCCTCTGCTCTTTCCCTCCAGCGCTCACTGGAGCGTGGAGTGGGAGCGCCTAGCTTTGACTCTCACTTGAGCCAGCTGTCCATTAGGGTTCTGTGTGACTCTGCACAATATGGTCAGAATCTTTCCAAAGCCTGGAGTGGCAATGTGACATAAGCCGACAGTAGACGGTAGCCCGTTGTAGGCTGATTCTGGGTTACAGGAGAGCCTGTAAGTGCACTCATGTGACCCACAGGAGAAGCATGACCCAAAAAGGATTGACCATACTTCTCTTTTAAGCAAAAGTGAAGATCGTCCCATCAGAGAATACTTTGCATTCATTGAGAAAATTTGGTGTTGTCTTAATTGCACTAATGCCATGAGGACAACCTCCTATGTTCATTTTGCAGCATTGTAGCCGCTCAGTCAGGAGACGGAAGTTTGTGGAGATCACTGGAAGAGTAATGCCGACCTCAGTGATTTCCAGCTTCTATGGGGAACCCACAGGTATGGCACATACATACTTCCAAGTCCAAGTTGGTCCAATAAAACTGTAAAAATGACCATACTGTCTAAAACTTTATCATTTTTCTCAGTGGATGTTCGTGATAAAATACAGAAACCATTTTGAAATTTAGACTCACTTTCTAATTACAATGTTCTGCTTACATTCTTATTAACGCTAGGTCAGCGGTTGTCTCCAAAGATCATTGGAGGCTACTTCTAAATGGAGAACGCTAAGGTCAAGTGTTTGGTAATCAGTGTCATGACTGCTGAGAAGGATATGCTCATATAACCAATTAACAACCAAATACCTTGCCCAAAAATGACACGGAGGCTGATTAATTTGGAAAAGGGCAAGGCCACAGCTTTATTGAACTGTTCAAATGTAACAAATAACCAAAGCCTGTCACAGATATACTGTGAGCACACATGAAACATAAACTGATATAGTCTCAGAGGCCTGACCTTACCATTGGTGCCAGGCAGGCATTAGACTGACCCCAGAATTTAACTTGAGGGCATAACCCATTAAAACAACGTCAATTGCGGGCAAGGTCAAAGCTGCCAATAAAGCTGTGACAAAACATCACACAGCTCAACTGTTCTGAAAGGTGAATCTCCTCAGGTCAGAGGGACTTACCTCAGCATAACCTATTTCTAGAGTTCAAGCTCCGCCAAATCACCTCGTGTTCTTGTAGCCAATCCTGACAGAGCCACTTATCCTCCTGGATTTGGGTCAACTCCCACTGTAATGCAATGCTTCCATCCATCAAGGCTCCCCTTCCCTAAAGGGTTCAAAGGGCCTTTATTATTCTGAATGACCTCCTTTTGTCCCAGTTAGTAATGCTCTTAAAAGTTGAGTTTTTGCCCTTTTCCCTAAAGAGGGACTGTAATTCTTTTGAGTATTGACTGAAATGTAAAAAAAAGTAGATGTGTGAACTGACAAAAGCTAATATCTATTTATATATATAGAATAAGAAAATGCATGAACCAAACTTCCCCTTTAAAGCAGTAGTAAACTGCAGTATTAAAAAAAAAAATCTCCTGCATTGCAATGGCTTAATGTGCTAGTATGCATCACATATTAACACATTATGGAAGACTTACCTCAGAATGAAGCCCTCCAGCGGCACGCTGTCACCGCTGACAGGACTTCCATCTTCCCCCAGTCTTTCTTCCAGGTTCGTATGAGTGTTCAGGGCCACGATGACATCACGCCCGCACATGTGCGTGGGAGTCCTTGGCTGAGGCACAGAGCTCTGAAGGTCTGTCACGGTACACAAAGAACGCTTCATACAGGTCATTTGTGTTTCAGTTGCGTTTTTAAAAGTCCTGCTTTCAAGGTGACAAAGTCACTCCTGCCACAACCGCTTGGCTTGCCCTCCAGATGAAGCCACAAGGTTGGTGGCTTGGCGCGTAGAGGTAGAGCCAGTCGGTGACATATAAATGCTACACATGAGACCTGCTGGACTTGTTTTTATATGCTGTGTTTTACCATAATAAATGTCAGTGCAGCGTATTGAGATGGGGCGGTGGGGTTTGTTCGGGTTGGCGCCCGGGTGCTGCACTGTTGGGGGTGCTTTTGTCTTTGTGTGTCGGTTTGGGGCTGCTGGTGGGCTGTGCAGAGACATTTTGGGGGGGGGGGGGGTGCACCGTGTTCGGGGTGTGTTTGGCCCTGTGGGGTCTTTGGGGGAGCCATTTGTGGAGGGGGGCTGCACTGTGCCTGGAGCGTGTTTGGCTCTCACGGGGTCTATGGGGGAAGGTTGCCAACATTGTGAAAAAATTTAAAAAAAAAAAAAAAAAAGTCCTGCTTGCTGCATTTTTGGTATATGTTAAAAAACTCACCTCCCTAGTGAAATGAATGAAAGATGCATCAAAAACGTGTCAAAAATGCACAGTGGTTGGGTCTTTGCCCCAGGGGGGGCACACCCTAATAATGGATTACATTAAAGATGGTGCTACTATAAGACCACCAAACAAAACAACATATTACAGTGCACACATGCAATAATGACATTAAAACCTGCAAGGCTATTTGAAAGTACCTGGACATCTTCAACCAAAATATGGGGAGTCCATCTCACTATATGGCCATAGAGTGCTTAGCCCACTCCTTCTTCACAGGCCCCCACCTCAGTCGGTCCTACACTAACCATAGAATGTGAGATTATCATAATCATGGGAGCATACACTCCTCCTAATGGGAGATCTAGAGAACTCATAGGCTTCTTCTTCCTTGTCAGAGGCCTTATGAGATGAGTTCATACTCATAGCGCATAGCAGCATTTTACATTTTTTCCCTGCCTGGGGAAATCATGTGCAGGAATTAGATATCTGGCTACTTCACAAACCTTTTCTCTCCCCCCACCCCCCCCCCCCCCATTCAAGGGGGCAATCAATATTACATTTAATATCACCCATCTTGGATATTCAGGATACAATTTTTTGTAGTACATTGCAATCTCCCCTCTTTTCACTGAGGGAATAGAATGTAGTCCCTTGCAAGTCCTTGATCCGGGACGGGATGCTCAACTGCGTAGATAAGGATAGTCCAAGACAAGCTTTGCCGTACTGTTGATTTTAATTACTCTGTTTTTTCGGGACTTGTGCTTTACGGTCAATGTTTTTAGCAAATAAAGGATTACTTCCCCCTGAGGAAGACCTGTACACTTTTTGTAGGTCGAAACGCGTCGGTGGCTGTCGCAGCTATGGCTGTATCGTATGCTATCTTATGTTTTGCTACAGTATAATGTTGTATGTAAATGCACACGTCCCCTGTTCTCACAACCAGAGCTTTTGTTTTAATATGCACGTATTTATGGTAAATGCCAAATAAATTTTGAAATGACAAGTTGGTATTCTATTTTCATATTTCTACCTAAATGTAATACTTGTCTACATAATTTGCTGCCAAAAAACCCTCATCGGGGATCTACCCACCACGCGATCTAGAGAACTCTTCATATGTCTCAGGTGGACACTGATTAGAGGCAATTATGAATAGGTGAGGTGCTCCAGGCCAAGAGATCTTGACTATGGGACTTGACTATGGGACACACCAAATGATGCGATGGGCCAGTGGGACGAGTTTTAATAGCTTTGATCATCTGCTCTGTCTGTTGGTGTGTGGAATGAACCCTGTCTGAGACCTTTTACTTCAATATACAAGCCTTGGCTGGGTTAAAACCCGCAAGCACTCAGAGCTTGCTGTCTGGTAAGCAAGTTTTTCTTATGGTGGAGGTGCACAAGTTGGTGTGGTGTGAGTCACTGCGGTGAAGTAGATCTACATCCATAAGGACATTTACTATTCAAACTATTCATATTCTCAATGAAACATTCTTGTTCCTGTGGACTGAGGATATATTCAGTTACATTTTGTGATTGACTCATGTAGATGGCCATACATATGGTTCCTTTGATCTTATTTTATGTTTAGCGTAGCTCCTTCACTTTATATTTCTATATGTTTGTGTGTATCGCAAATTTCCAGCTGCAGCTTTGAAAATCAATTATTTTGGTATACATTAGCGCGGTAAGATTTTTTACAATAGTTTACGTTTCACAGGTGCATGCTGGGAGAAAACGGAAAACCAGAAACGCATCAAAAATGCATATGCATTTTTTTCGATGGAGCAGTGTGAAATCACCCTTATGTTCTTGCTTGTAATGCATTTATATGTACATGTGTGATTTTCCTGGCTGTATCTCTGTAAGATACAACTGAGGACTCGGAAATTATGGTGGATTGGTTGGCGCACAAGTGCCGTACACAAGATCAGGGAAAGATAGCTTTCAAAGATGGCATATGTCAGCAATCACAAATCATTTTGTAGACAATAGCTAGAGAAAATCACCCTTATGGTTAGGCTAGCTAGCAATTTAAAGCTATTTCAGCAATGCCATGATTGTTACAAGAAAGCATACTATTTTCTGTTGTTTGTTATCTCAGTACCTTACAGTAAAGTGGTTCACATGGAGCAAGTCTTAAAAAAGAACCCTCTGACAACACTTTAGCATTAAAGAATAAGTGTAATTTCATATATTGCCTGGAGATGTCTTAGAGTCTATGGGGATTGTACAGAAGCAGCATGATGATTTCAATGTTCGATGTCAACTTTGGGGTTGGCCACGGCTCTGAGATAAACCACTTCAGCCCCAGAAGGATTTACCGACTTCCTGACCAATCCATGTTTTGTGATTTGGCACTGCATTGCTTTAACTGACAATTGCGCGGTCGTGCGACACTGTACTCAAATTTGTGTCATTTTTTTTTCTCACAAGTAAAACTTTCTTTTGGTGGTATTTGATCACCTCTGCGTTTTTTATTGTTTGCGCTATAAACAAAAAAAGAGGGACAATTTTGAAATTAAAATAAAATTTTTTTACTTTCTGCTATAATACATATCCAAAAAAAATATATAAAAAAACGAATTTATTCATCAGTTTAGGCCAATATATATTTTTCTACATATTTTTGGTAAGAAAAATCGCAATAAGCGTATATTGATTTGTTTGCGCAAAAGTTATCGCGTCTACAAACAACGGGATAGATTTATGGATTTTTATTTATTTTATATTTTTTACTGGTATCGATCTGCGGTTTTTAGTGAGACTGCGACATTGCGGCTGACAATATTGACCCCAAACTACACTTTTTGGGGACCAGTGACATTATTACATTGATCAGTGCTATAAAAATGCAGTGATCAATGTATAAATGACACTGGCAGGGAAGGGGTTAACACTAGGGGGCGATCAAGAGGTTAACTGTGTTCCGTGGGTGTGTTCTAACCGTAGGGGGGGTGGGCTGCCAGGGACATGACAGAGATTGCTGTTCCTGATCACTGGGAACAGAAGATCTCTGACATGTCCCCTGTCAGAACGGGGATCCATCTTGTTTACATAGGCAGATCCCCGTTCTGCCTCTGTACACCGTGATCGCTGGCGGACATCAAGTCCGACGGGCATGCTCCCGCGGCGTGCAGCGGGCACACGCCTGCTATAAGCACTTAAAGGAGCGACGTACAATGATGGTGATTCACGTAGCCGTGCCAACCTGCCGCAGTAAAACTGCAGCGGCTGGTCGACAAGCGGTTAAGACAGTCTGGGGTTGATTTACTAGATTTGGAGAGTGAAAAATCTGGTGCAGCTTTGCATGGTAGCCAATCAGCTTCTAACTTCAGCTTGTTCAATTAAAGTGTTACTAAACCTGTAATGATATTACGTGCGGGACACACAAAAACTGGCAACCATTTTGTCATACGTACACCATGACAGTTTTAGCTTAATGAAGACCGTCACACTACAACCACCTCACTCCTTGCCCCCCCCTCCCTTCAGGTTAGGAATTCCTGGATCATCGTACAAGGCCCCAAAAGGTCTGGATGTGTTTTGTCAGGCCTGATCATAAACAAATGAATCAAATCCATTAAGAGATAGCACAGGATGCCTGGAGATAATGAGTGTCGTAGTGTCGTAAAAGAAAGGCACTCAGGCAGCCGTGACCTTTTCAGAGACCCCTAATCAATTTTAAGCATAGGGATTCACTCATGTTTCATAACTCCAGACAGGAACATGACATTTTAATAAAAAGTACATATTTGAATGCCGAAATTCATACCGAACGAATCCAGACATGACCAGATTCAGACGTGCCAGGGGAAAGATCATTGTCAGATGCTTCCTGGTACGCCGTGCCTGGTGTCCCTGGGCATGAAATTCAATGCTAAGTTTCAGGAATGCACCTTTTACATATTGGACGATATGAACATTGATATGAAAACTGTGTGTACGGGAGGGTTATTATGCCCTTGTCCGCCCCGGACAGCCCATGAGCCCTCCTTACGCATGTGAATGGTCAGGGGCATATGGCCCCAACACTTTGCTTCCAGAGAAAAAGGGAATAGACTGGACAGTTCTCAGTTCTCACTTTACCATCAAAGAACAACCATCGGAGAACCTGTGGACTCATCGACCAATCTCTGATCAATCACGGACATTCCCTGCAAGTATATTCCTCCCATTCCCTTCTGCCTTATCTCTTTGCTGCTGTATATTATGTCTCTTATTGCTTTGTAACACCATTTTTCTGTAAATATTTTATCTGCACCAATTTTGACCTTTTCATTATTAAATCTTATTCTGAAAAGTGTTAATCTTGTCCCTAAAGCTCTTAATGCAAGCTATAACGAACCTGTTCCTCTGAAGAGCGCTACTGTTTAGGATAAATCATCTGAATATCCCTGTCTGTGGTGACAGCGTGTGTTACAGGTGATTATTCTAAACTCATAAGTGGTATTGCCAAGATCTGGGTCTTCTGGCCTTATCCAGAAGTGGTGGCAGTGAAAGGGTTAGTGGCTTGAATTAGCCCGGTAACAATTGCTCTCAGGCTGCTGGCACTTAGATGGCGGTCCCGCAAGCTGGAAAATCTTTGTGCTGGAAGCAGCTAAGGGTGGCATTGTTACGTTAGTGACAGGCGTGGTGGTCCTCTGTCACCAGTTAGTGAGGAGGGCAGGGATGTGATACCCGCGTTCGTCACAAAACCCTCAACAATAAACTCAGTCTGTATTTGCAGAAAAGCATGCTGGTTATACTCACTGTGGAACCCAAGGAGTTAATCCATCCACATTTTGTAAAAAGGCTGTTTGATCCTGTCTTCTCTGATCCTCCCCTTCTTCCACAGTCCCCAATTAATCTCCTGATAGAACAGAGCCTAGGGAACAAGCTGCACGTGCTCAGTTTGGAGTGTATTGCTAGAGAGTTTTTTTTCACTTGGGAGAGTGCATGTGATCAGCACAGGGCCAGTCAGCCCTCTCCAGACAGAGGGCCAGGGGTCATGCAGCCTTATAGGACAGTCGGAGCAGAATGAAAATTCCTCTTACAAGCTTTAGTCAGACAGTGATAGAAGTCACAAGACTGCTACTGCTGACTAGAAAATGTATTTAGCAGTTTATATGTACTAAAATAATTGCATTTCCATGTTCTGTTTACTTTGGGAGACCAGATATAGGGACTGCAGGGTCCTTGGGTTTAAGCTTTGGCAAAAAAAACTGGAAGCTGATTGGTTTCTATGCAGAGCTGCACCAGATGTTGCACTCTCCAGTTTTAGTAAATCAACCTCGCTGTGTCCAGGGCTGATCACTCGCAGGTGATCGCTGCATGATCGATTGCATGCGAGCATCCACAATTAGCTGCAGAAGCTGATAGCCTCTCATTGCTTTCAATGGGACCACCTCCCACAGCCAATCCCAGGCAACTCCTGCTTGCGTTCTCGCATGTAATCAGTTTCAGGCCCCTTTGCAGTTGTGAATGTGGCCTTAGCCCACATTATTATGGAGACTGTTAGCACAGGTCACACAGCGCTTCAACAACATACAAAAGGATACATAGAATTGTATACCCCATATGTCCTTCCAACGCAAAAAAAAATTACTATAAAAATAAGTAAATAGACACACAAACCAGAAGGTTGGAAAAATTAGGCTGTGGCTCCTTTATTGGGTTTCAGAACTATTAAGGCCTCATGCACGCAGGACGTTTTTGAATGCTTTTATGGCAGCTGTTTTTGGCTTCAGACATTTTTTCCTACAGTCAATAAACTTCCCAGCATGTTATCATATCTGTCCATGCACACATAGGCTGTTATCAACTATTTTTGGCTGGGGCGTATTTGGTTGTAAAAAAACCTAAAACTAGTGGGTTCTGAGAGAAGTTTTTCAGCTGTAACAATGCTCTACTGTCAAAAAATGCTGATAAACTCTCAAAACACGGCTCACCAGTGTTTTTAAAGTTTTTCATTCCATTGAAAAAAAAACGATAAAAAACGCTAGCGCAAAAACGTTGAAAAACTCACTACAAAGCTACTGACGTTTTTTAATAACATTTTTAAAATGTCCTGTGTGCTTGAAGCCTAATAATAACTTTAATTTAGAATGAAAATTTAGAAACGACCAAAGAACAAGTTCAAGGAACAATACCGAACTGTTTATGGCCGGTACACACGATGAGATTATCGGGCGAATGATCATCCGTTTTTTTTTTTGTTTGCATGCTAATCTCAGATTGAATCGGCAGACACAAAATTAGTCACAAAAATTCTCGTATGGCAGAATAAAAAATCGGAAGCCATGTGATGTATTTGTATTGCTTTTTCGAATGACAACTGTACTGTCTAAATGAAAATCGTACGATCGGGCATCGTCCGGGAGAATTTTTCTTGCATGTCCGATCATGTCCGGACGGAGAATATTGGATGAATTGTTATGATCGGCTCTCAAAAGCTCTGTATTAAAGATCTGATTATCCTACGATTGCATCGAAAGCGGTATTTTCCATACGATTTTCTGATCGTGTCTACGGGGCTTAAGTCTTAAAGTGAAACTAAACTGTATCTGAGCAACACAAACTGAAAATGCTATTTAATTCATTTTTAATAGTTCAAGCGAAAGTTAAAAAAAAAAACCCTAGCTATTCTAGCCACAGCCATCTTGATCAAGGGCAGATGATTCAGGTAGCATTTACCTCCTGGAATTTATTTGCCCTTAGCTCAGGTATGCAGGCAGGAGGGTGTGCTTAGCTAAAAAAAAGCCCTTCTCCATATGAAAGAAAAAATGCCAATAAAAACTACTGGGATGTATGACATAATTTTTGCCTGGGTCATAAACCAGGAAACAACTGAAGAGATGTAAAAAGAAAAAAGTTTAAAACAAGTACATTTAATATACCATTTTTATTTCTCTATTTACTAATGCTAACAGAATAAGGATTAAAACGTTGATTGAGGGAGTTTACTTCCACTTAAAATGAAAACTTAAGAACAACCAAACAAGTTCAAGTAATAATACCAAACTACGTAGTCTTTAAGACTCAAGCTGTCTTGAGTTTTGGCCTGGGCCAGACTCAAGCTGTCTTGAGTTTTGGCATAGGCCAGAAACCAGGAAGCAACTGAAGAAATGTAAAAGTACAAAAGTTTAAAACAAGTAAATCTAATATACCATTTTATTTATCTATTTACTAATGCTAGCAGAATAAGGATTAAAATGTTGATTGAGGGAGTTTACTTTAATTAAAACTTAAGAAACAAGTTCAAGTAATAATACCAAACTACTTAGTCTTTAAGACTCAAGCTGACCAAATTTGACCATACCAACCATATTGTTGCAGACAGCGTCCACCCACAAAGTGGGCGAAAATACCCCCTAAAGTTCGACCATCACAAAGAAAATAAACAAAAAGGTAAGGTTGGGTGGGTAAAGCGATCCAGAGGTCAGATGAAGCAGTAGGAAGATCCTGAGGTAACTGCTGACAGCTGCTATAGGGACAAGACATATAAAGGGTAAGGGCCACAGATGTTGGACAGCTGTTCTCCCTCCAAAACATATACCACAAATCTATTAATAAGCTGAATATCCTGTCTGCTTGGTGATAGCGTGCAATCTGCCCAGTGACAACACTCCTGCCCAGTAACTTCAAACAGCTGGGTACCTGAAATAGAAGAACCAGAAAGCAGCTCAGGGGTTTTATCTAAACTAAACATGTACAAGAATTAACGGAATATTGTAATGGTCATGCGTACTGGGCCTACAATTAGCTGTGTGTGTAGCAGCCATTTTGTCGTGTCTCAGGCTCATCTTAGCCATGTTGTCATGTGAAGGGCATAACCACAGAGACCTTGCCACCCACCTTTTTCTTTCAGTTGTACAATACACAAACTGTTAACTGATGCCAGGACCTTCCTTATCAGTCCATTGATCGGACACACACAGACCCTTATTATTAACCAATCAACATTCCCATCTGGAAACCCTAATAAAACTGTCACCCTCTCAAGCTGAGCAATTCAGAGAACTAACAGATACCAGTCGTAAATAGCTTAGTTGGACAGGATGGGTAATACACATATCTGCAGATAGAAAAGCAGTTATAACTCTGAAACTTCAGCATGTTTCATAACTGCTGAAATAATAACAGCACAGCAGGAATATGGACATGTTTACTTTCCTCGGTTAATTTGTAACATTTCAAGTCCAGACACCCCTATGTCAGACCATATAGGGAACCACTGGCACCCCCTATCCCTCCTAGGTAAAGTAGACATCTGAAACCTGTCATATGTATATTTATTTTAAAGCAAATTTCATGCTGGACATTAATATGCTGGTTAGCAAACTGTAAACTGTAGATGTTCAGAGATATGAATACTTACCAAAAATTGTATCGAAGACATGGTCATAAACGTAGTGACCTCCCAGCAACCAACCTTTAGACCAGATGATTGGTCAGGTGGTCTCTGTCAACACCCCTTTGACCCCAAAGAAAAGGGAGATGCGAGGACAGTTCGAAAGTTCTTAAGTTCCATCAAATCAGGAACATCTGCAAGTTTGAGAACCAATAATACCTGGCACATCGACGGAACTTTGATAAAACCAAGGACGCTGCAAGTATTCTTCCCTCTCAACTCTGTTTTATTTCTTTGTTACTGTATTATTTCTCTATTTCTTTGTAACACCCCTTTCTCTTTGATTATGTTATTTGCACCAATTTGACCTTTTCATTATTAAACCTTATTTTGAAAATTGTTAAAACTGTCTTTTAATGCAAACTAAAAGAATCCCTGTCTCTTGAAGAGCACTACGGTATACAATAAATCGGTGAACATACTTGTCTGTGGTGACAGTGTGTGTTACAGACGTTTATTCTAAAATCATAATTGGTATTGCTAAGATTATGAATTTACGCCTCTCTGTTAAAAGGCAGTGGTAGCTAAAGGGTTTATTGTTTACTTAACCACTTCAGCCACGGAAGGATTTGCCGCCTTTCTGACCAGAGCACTTTTTGCGATACACCACTGCGCTGCTTTAACTGACAATTGCGCATTCGTGCGACATTGTACCCAAACAAAATTGACGTCCTTTTTTTCCCACAAATAGAGCTTTCTTTTGGTGGTATTTGATCACCTCTGTGGTTTTTATTTTTTGCGCTATAAACAAAAAAAAGAGCAACAAATGTGAAAAAAAACCTATATTTTTTACTTTTCACTATAATAAATATCCAGGGGAAAAAATGGTAAAAAAACAAATTTCTTCCTCAGTTTAGGCCAATATGTATTCTTCTACATATTTTTGGTAAAATAAAAATCAAAATAAGCGTATATTGATTGGTCCCTGGAGGCGGGGACAACTGTCTACGAGCGAATTTACGCTCAGGTTGGAGAAATTCCGTTTTTTTACCTTCTCTTGCATCTTCAAGACAGAGAGTGAAAGGAAATCTCCTCAACGGGGCACCAAAAAATAAACTTACAGGACCCCTCCCTATGCCATCCAAAACTAAAAGGAAAGGTTAGGCCATGTATGTCAGTAAGAGAAAGGTAAGAAGGACACAAGGGCAAGTTGTATGTTGTCATCTACAGAGATGAGGGAACTAATCTGAATGAATGCAGCATGAACGTCAGGGTTAATAAAAGGCATCTGGTCTTCTGTTACATTAGCAGAGCCTTGAAATTTAAAAGGCAAACGTTTAGATGTCACGAAGATTTAGGAGAAATGTTTTTCTTGGTTAAAATTCACTAACCATTTAACCGGTCGGTTTTTATGTTGAGGTAGTCACCGAGTACAGTCAGTAATTCAGTAGAATATGAACTCTGATTTTTTTCACGTTACCTTAAACCTGGTCATACACAGTGGGCTGGAGGAAAAACAAAGTGGATGGATGTATCCTCTGCATTGTAGACTGACAGAGACCTGCATTTCGATCAGTTCTCCTTGTGGTAGTCAAGGGCTTAGCATTTCTACAGATTGGTTCTTTAGATTTGGGGATATCATTTGTTGGTAAGAACAACACCTGATACTCCACACATACCTCCAGCAGTAGCCTCTTCAGTGAACTACAGATCACAGCATGCTTTGTTAGCATAGAAATATTTCTGGGAGTCAGAGGGTTATCCATGTGGTATGTGTGTTAAGCTCCCCCACAGGGCACTTACCAGCGCAGCGCAGCCTACTGTACACTGATTTATTTGGGATTATTCAGGCAGCTTGTGACGGGGCCAAGAATCTCCTGCGGCTGAGTCTGCACATCATAGGGAGGCCACTGTATCCATACAGACATCTCATCTACTCAGTGGCAAAATGAAAATACCCAGAATATAGTGATACTAAGTATTTATATATCAGTATTGATCACACTTCTCCATATAATGATACCGAGTATATATACACCGATAATGATCACACCGTTCTGTATAATGATACCGAGTATACAGTGGGGCAAAAAAGTATTTGGTCAGCCACCAATTGTGCAAGTTCTCCCAATTAAAAAGATGAGAGAGGCCTGTAATTTTCATCATAGGTATACTTCAACTATGAGAGACAGAATGAGAAAAAAAAAATCCAGAAAATCACATTTTTAAAGAATTTATTTGCAAATTATGGTGGAAAATACGTATTTGGTCACCTATAAAAAAGCAAGATTTCTGGCTCTCACAGACCTGTAACTTTTCTTTAAGAGGCTCCTCTGTCCTCCACTCGTTACCTGTATTAATGGCACCTGTTTGAACTCGTTATCAGTATAAAAGCCACCTGTCCACAACCTCTAACAGTAATACTCCAAACTCCACTATGGCCAAGACCAAAGAGCTGTCAAAGGACACCAGAAACAAAATTGTAGACCTGCACCAGGCTGGAAAGACTGAATCTGCAATAGGTAAGCAGCTTGGTGTGAAGAAATCAACTATGGGAGCAATTATTAGAAAATGGAAGACATACAAGACCACTGATAATCTCCCTCGATCTGGGGCTCCACGCAAGATCTCAACCCGTGGGGTCAAAATGATCACAAGAACGGTGAGCAAAAATCCCAGAACCACACAGGGGGACCTAGTGAATGACCTGCAGAGAGCTGGGACCAAAGTAACAAAGGCTACCATCAGTAACACACTACGCTGCCAGGGACTCAAATCCTGCAGTGCCAGACGTGTCCCCCCTGCTTAAGCCAGTACATGTCCGGGCCCATCTAAAGTTTGCTAGAGAGGATTTGGATGATCCAGAAGAGGATTGGAAGAATGTCATATGGTCAGATGAAACCAAAATAGAACTTTTTGGTAAAAATTCACCTTGTCGTGTTTGGAGGAGAAAGAATGCTGAGTTGCATTCAAAGAACACCTCAAGAATACCTACTGTGAAGCATGGGGGTGGAAACATCATGCTTTGGGGCTGTTTTTCTGCAAAGGGACCAGGATAACTGATCCATGTAAAGGAAAGAATGAATGGGGCCATGTATCATGAGATTTTGAGTAAAAACCTCCTTCCATCAGCAAGGGAATTAAAGATGAAACGTGGCTGGGTCTTTCTGCATGACAATGGTCCCAAACACACCTCCCGGGCAACGAAGGAGGTCCTGGAGTGGCCTAGCCAGTCTCCAGATCTCAACCCCATAGAAAATCTTTGGAGGGAGTTGAAAATCCGTGTTGCCCAGCGACAGCCCCAAAACATGACTGCTCTAGAGGAGATCTGCATGGAGGAATGGGCCAAACTACCAGCAACAGTGTGTAAAAACCTTGTGGAGACTTACAGAAAACGTTTGACCTCTGTCATTGCCAACAAAGGGTGTATAACAAAGTATTGAGATGAACTTTTGTTATTGACCAAATACTTATTTTACACCATAATTTGCAAATAAATTCTTTCAGACAATGTGATTTTCTGGATTTTGTTTGCTCATTCTGTCTCTCATAGTTGAAGTGTACCTATGATGAAAATTACAGGCTTCTCTCATCTTTTTAAGTGAGAGAACTTGCACAATTGGTGGCTGACTAAATACTTTTTTGCCCCACTGTATATACACTGATGATGATCACACCGCACCGTATAATGATACAGAGTATATACACACCGATAGTTATCACACCGCACCGTATAATGATACCGAGTATATATACACCGATAATGATCACACCGCACCGTATAATGATACAGAGTATATATACACCGATAATGATCACACCGCACCGTATAATGATACCGAGTATATATACACCCATAATGATCACACCGCACCGCATAATGATACCGAGTATATATACACCGATAATGATCACACTGCACTGTATAATGATACCGAGTGTATATATACATCGATAATGATCACACCGCACCGTATAATGATACAGAGTATATATACACTGATAATGATCACACCGCACCGTATAATGATACAGAGTATATATACACTGATAATGATCACACCGCACTGTATAATGATACCGAGTATATATACACCGATAATGATCACACCGCTCCGTATAATGATACCAAGTATATATACACCGATAATGATCACACCGCACCGTATAATGATACCGAGTATATATACATCGATAATGATCACACCGCACCGTATAATGATACAGAGTATATACACACCGATAGTTATCACACCGCACCGTATAATGATACCGTGTATATATACACCGATAATGATCACACCGCACCGTATAATGATTCCGAGTATATATACACCCATAATGATCGCACCGCATAATGATACCGAGTATATATACACTGATAATGATCACACCGCACCGTATAATGATACAGAGTATATATACACTGATAATGATCACACCGCACTGTATAATGATACCGAGTATATGTACACCGATAATGATCACACCGCTCCGTATAATGATACCAAGTATATATACACCGATGATGATCACATAGCACCATATAATGATACCGAGTATATATACACCTATAATGATCACACCACATAATGATGTAAGTGGGGCCAAGGTTCAAGGTACCCAATCAGAAAGAGAGCCCACAGTACTTTGTGTAAAAGGGATCATGTATATTCTATACAGATTAGCAGTGATAAATGGTGCCAGTATTTGAAGGAACTGATGTAGGACAGTACGGCAGTTCTTGTTTATACAGTTGTACCATGCTTGACCTGTATTACCCAAGCACGGCTTCCACTGGAGGTGTGGCAGGTGGTGGTGCACTGGGACAGAACAAAAAATCTGCCGTGAAAAGCCCCATGTTCTTAAGTCAGATACCATAATGTTTCCTCAAGGCAGGTGCCATCCCTGTACTGAGACACCCTCAGCTGAGCCTTCAGAAATATCCAAAGGCTTTGCAGCTGAATCAGTTGTACTTTCTGAGCTCAGAGGTTGAGTTTCATTAGGGGACATGGTCATTGTACCTCTACCACCCTAGTCCACAGCAAGCATAGAAGGGGAGCCCCCCCGAAGACACAAGGCTTCGGCAAGTTCTGATGTCAACATTTACAGGCATTTCCTGGACCCATCATACACTGGAGAGTTCCATTTTGTTGCCCCTTTTGTACTTTGGCTTCTTGATGAGTACCCTAATTTGGGGTCTCAGAGGTAATAAGTCAACTGTAGCCGCATCTGCTAAGTCCCAAAGACACTTCAAAACTACTTGTTTAGCAATTTTCCACTGCTCTTGCACCCAGTTATTTTTTTTATGGGAGACAGATTCTCATGTCTCCAGTAGCAAGTTCATAGGTTCTCATCCCATACACCCGAACATTACCAAGAATGGAATGTAGCCGGTAGCTTTGTGCACTGTATGGTTGTAAGCCCAAACTTCTCCCATGTATTGTGGCCAACAATCCTGGTGCCTCTACTCCTGTGTCCGAAGCATTCCAAGCAACGTATGGTTGAAACACTCTTGAAACACCCGTACGCTCTATTACCCTGAGGGTGATATAAGGATATTTGTGCCTTTATATTTCTGAATCAGTGCCAAGTCTTCATGCAGCTGTCTGCATGGGCCCAAAGAAAACAATACACTTGAACTCAGATCTGTGTAAAGAAATAACCGTGTACTGATTAAATTGCTGTATTTTGCAGTCACGTGAATGAGCCCTAATGAATGAGGTGTAACATGCTGGTATTGAGGAGGTTAACAGAATGATTTCTTTGTGTGAATAATTGTATATTTAAGTTACATGCGGAGATGTAAATAATTGATGTGGAAGTGGACTGTCGGTGGCTTTGGCCTGTTCTCTGGCATACATGGGTTCATTTTTTGGAAGGTTTTGTAAATATTTCAAGCAGATAAAAGCCTCTCATATTAAATTCTAGGCACAGATTCCGGTCTGTAAAAGGGGCACCCTCACTGAATATTAAACACGTTTACATAAAGCCGAGGCGTCTGTAAATGATGTGACATTGGCAATAACACCTAACTGTTAATGTCTGTATTTGCATTTTAATTCACAGTCTGTTATAATTTATTAATGTCTCCAATTATGTGACTGCACTTCCGTGTAGCACTGCCCCCCACACTTCTACAACTGCAGGGGACAGAAAAACATTCATACATACATATGTAGACACAACCCATGTATAATTCACAAGGTTTTAGTCAGCTTGACCTTTTTTTCCCACAAGGCCTTTAGTCACAGTACACACTGTAAAGGCTGCCATTTTAGGGTCTGATGCACAGAAAGCAAGCGATCAAATTTAGATCTGACTTGCGACCTCTGTTGGTTGAGTGCTTAAATCTGATTGGCTTCTCTAAGGTAATAATGGTAGTTCTTATTCCTACAAGCTACGCCTTCTACAGACTTGCATTTCCGCATTAGGTAAAAGAGCTTAAAGTCTTAGTACATAGTTACATAGTTGGTAAGGTTGAATAAAGACACCAGTTCTTCCAGTTCGGCTTGAGAGTGCGTATGTGTGGGTGTTCGTGTTTTTCACCACCATTTTCCATATCCATGTACATTGCATTAGATAAGAAACACATCTGAAAGTTTTGAATTAAACTACATTCTCTGCTGACACCACCAACCAGGAAAGGGACTTCCGCATCCTTACTGCTACAGTAAAGAACCCCTTACGCAGTTTATGATTGAACTGCTTCTCATCCAACTTTATTGTGTGGCTTTGTGTCTTTAGAGAGCTTAGGTTAAATAGTTTTCTCCCTGTGCTAGAATTACTATTTAAAGATTTGCATATTGCGATCATATCCACGCACTTAGTGTCATATAGTATGGAGTGTAGCTTAGTAAAGTTGGCTTTTTTGAAGTTTAGTGTTCTTGTTCTACCCATGTGTCTCCTTTTCCTATAATTTATGGTAAACATAATTATTCTGTGATCACTGTTTCTTAAGTTATCCCTTACTTCCACATCTGTAATCAGCTGTGTGGTGTTTGTAATTAGAAGGTCCAGCAAAGCATTATTTCTAATAGGGCTTCCACCATTTGACTCATGAAATTGTCCTGCGTTACATTCAAGAAACAATGACCATTAGTTAAGTGCGTAGGTCCATCTGCCCAATTAATATCAGAATAATTGAAGCCCCCCTTGATTATAATGTTGCCTTGCCTCCCTGCCATCTCTAACTGTGAAAGGAGATGGTGCCTATAGTATACACAGCCACAATGAATTTATTGTTTGTTTCATTTTTTAACGCTCCAGCCGCAAATACTCCACCTCATCACTAGCCCCATTAGCAATGCCATCCCTCATATTCACTATCAAATCCCTCTTGACATACAGGCACATCCCTCCCCCTTTCCTACCTACCCTGTCCCTTCCATACAGGGAGTACCCCTGGAGAAACGCAAGTTACTTCAAATTTACCAAAAAACTGCCTATACAGGTAGATTTCGATATAAACAAACTGTGCAGCTTTGACCAAAATTTAAATAATGCCCTTGCTATAGGTGTAGGCCATTGACCTACCTCCCAAAGCTTGGCCAATATACTCCCAGAAATGGCAACATCCCACATTGCCTTGTTGCTAGGACATTGCTAAGGCACACCCAACTAATTCAAACCCCTTCGCATGTGCTCACTCTCCTATTGCAGTGGCTCTGAGCTTAGCAATGCTGTGACTGAGAAGTTAATGGACCACACATATGCAGGGGATTGAGAGCTCACTCCTGGGATGGCAGGGGGTGAGCAGTAAAGGGTGGCAGTGTCTTATCAACATCCTAGTAATGAGGTAGGATGGGAGGATGAGTTTTTTGGCTAGGCTTCACTAGGTTCGTAAATCACCTACACCTATAGCAAGGGCATTATCCAACTTACCTGGCATAGGCAGTTTTTCAGTATAGGTGAAGAAGTCCTTTAATTGGTCTATATGACACTGACTTACATGGTATTGCCATGTGCAAGAACCCTTATACAAGTTGAAGCCCCTGTGAAGGCCTAAAAAAATCATGATAATAGTAAAATAACTGAATTATTAAAATTGGAAAAAAAAAAATGTTCAGTGTTTAATAACAGCAGGTGAGAATGGGGATCTTATTTGGGTCCTAGTTGTATCTGTGTACTTATATATGTTAGCTGTATCCTTAGGTACGTATATATACCCCATACTACCGTCGTTCTGCAGTGTTGTGCACAGTGTGTGTTTTCTTTTTTTCATCCACCTCCAGCCCCTCGCAGTTTTCCCTGGTGTTGCCAGTCATTCCCTTGAATCGTGAGTCATTCCCTGGCTCACGGGCAGCTCTGATGATTGCATTCTGGCAGTTCTCTACAGTCCGCTTCTTTGCTGGGCTCCACCGTGACACATAAACCATGTTCCCGAGCCAGCTTGATGCCCACATGCTGGGTTGTCCTGCTTTCCAGCAACAGCTTGTTGCTACTCTGCTTCACAATAAAGTCAATTTTAAACCTAATTACTAAATTAATTTATAAGCTTTAATATTGTAGCTGGATATCACTGATGGAACACTTCAATTGATGTGCAGGAGATGATGGGAAAATTACACATACCCTGCATGAGTGGGTGTGTTTGTTCTTCTTTAAGTGTGCAAACACTCCATGTTATTTCATCATTGAACAAATACATTTAAAGTGGAGTTCCACCCACATTTTTCCCTCCTCACCGTGAAGCACTAATGTGCATCCTTAAAGTGGTTGTAAACCCTTTGCAACCACTTTAGCCTACAGGTAAGATTATAATAAGGCTTACTTGTAGGTACCGTGATTATCTCCTAAACTTGCACAGTTCAGGAGATATTCACTGTATACGCTTGCGCCGACGTCATCGGTGCATGCGCAGTGAAGGCGGCCCGCTGTGCCGCTTTTCACTAGCATTGTGTCATGACTGGCGGCTCTCGCGTGGGAGTGATGTCACACGACTCCGTCAGTCACAAAGCCGGAGTCTGCGGCCCTGGAAGGAAGAGGGGCAGTCATAGATGCGGCCTCCACAGAGGACAGCGTGGGCTTCGATTGCAGGTAAGTGTCACATAATGGGCTAGTATGCGTTGCATACTAGCCCATTATGCTTTTACTTTGCAGGGAATTAATGAGGAAGTAAAAGCCATCAAGGTTTATTTCCTCTTTAAAATTAATTGGCAATTTATTATTTTTTTCTGTTAACTTACTTGATTTATGCATTGGCTCCTGGGAGATCTTGGTCAGCTTGGCATGGCACTGCTCCCCTAACATTTAACATTGGCGTCTATGGAAAATCTTGGTCAGCTTGGCATGGCTGTGCCATGTCAAGCTGACCAAGATTGTACCCCATTGCACATGCGCGAGATCGGCAGGTGCATGCTGGGTAGCCAGCATGCATGGAATCCAGGAAGAAGGACACTGCGGCTTCAGATGCCCACACTGGAGATGGCTGCGCTATGCAGGAACTTCACAAAGTAAGAAAACAATGCTGCATAAATAGAAAACTGGGCATAGTTTACAGCATACCTTTGTTACATTGCACGAGACATGAGTATTCTAGGGGTATTTTTATCTTAAAAGTCATATTTGGGCCAGAACTCCACTTTAAAGAGGTTCCGTGGTTTTCATTTTTATTTAACCAGTACTATGTAGGTGAAGAGTTGTAGTGTACATAATTTGTAAAAGTTGAACTTCATACATGTATAACCATGTTATTTAATAAAGTCATGCATTCTTTAAAATCATTAGCCATTTTTAGCTTCCTCCGTTATGGATATCTGAATATGTCTTTATATTCACCTTCTGTAATTTGCTGCAGAGCACTGCTCAGACTAGGTGAGGGAGACCAATCAAGGCTTTGTTATTAATACATAAAAGAGGATTCCCAGAGCACTGTGGATTGGCTAAAAAGAAAGTACAGTTGTAGTTCCCTTTTAGACACAGCTGTATCTCATTAAAGCGGAGCTCTGTCCAAAAAGGGAAGCTCTGCTTGTCTGCCTCCTCCCCCCTCCGGTGCCACATTTGGCACCTTATGGGGGGGAGCGGGTACCTGGTTTTTAACTTCCCCAGCAGGAAGTTCGGCCCTCGTCGCAGCCGGCCCATTGAGAAAGCGCAGTACGATTTTGCTTCGCTGCCGGGTTCCCTTACCCAAGATGGAGGCTCCAGCAACTGAGAGCCGATTCAATAATCGGCTTGGGTGAGGACACTGCAGGATCCCTGGACAGGTAAGTGCCCTATTAGTAAAAGTCGGCAGCTACAGTATTTGTAGCTTCTGACTTTTAATTTGTTGGTGGGGGGGCTGGAGTTCCACTTTAAATCTTTAGACAGCAATTCAATGGATGTGTCTCTGCTCTAGGGCCTCTTTCACACTGGTGGATCCGCTGATGCAGAGCGGGCACGGACACAGACCCGCTGTTCTCTATAGACTATAGCAGGGATTTGCAATTAGCGTACCTCCAGCTGTTGCAGAACTACAAGTCCCATGAGGCATAGCAAGACTCTGACAGCCACAAGCATGACACCCAGAGGCATGATAGGACTTGTCGTTTTGCAACAGCTGGAGGTCTGCTAATTGCATATCCCTGGACTATAGGATGGAAACGGACCACCTATTCATTTCCATTCAACTGTTGTCCGATCCACCACACGGATGAGGAATGGATCCCCATCCATCTGTTTTTAGTGGACAGGTTCAGTTCAGACGTTGGTGGGTGTCAATGGACACATGTCCATTGACATCCGCCGCTCCATAGAGAGCAATGGATGGTCCAATCGTGTCTGCCTGAAAAACTGAAAGGTGGACCTGAACGGTCCATCCATGTGAAAGGGGCCTTTACTTCTGTAAACTAAACAGGCTTTAGTACCGTTACCATATAATATAATATTTATATTGAATATTTACCTAAACAAAAAAGGTTAAACATTGGTATATATATTCACTGAAAAATGTTTTATATATATATATATATATATATATATATCTGACCACAATTAAAAAAATGATGAAAAAAAATTGATTGTATTCTAAGGGAATTGTGTATTGCAGAAAATATGTAGACTGCCATTTCAGACCTCTCTAAAAAGTTGTTTGGTATCAATGTTCTGAGTCACTGAGCCAGAACAAGTATGGAGATCAGGGGTACTGACTTTGATCTGACTTCACTTGCTGCATACTTGGACCTAGTCAGTATGTCAAAAGGGATTGAAGGCCAAGAGCCAGGCATTAGGTCTTTTTCAGAAAAAGCTGAGGAGTGGCAGCCTTCCATTTCTCTCAGTTCAGATTTCCTTTAAAGTGGATTTAAAATGAACCTGTGTTTTTACCGTTTCAAAGCAATACCTTTGCATTAATCCTCTTCTCCAACTACACATACCATCCCTTTACTCCCAAATCACTCCATACACAGTACCTGCTGGTTACAAAGAATGGAAGACCTTGGTAACCTTCAAGTCTTGTTTGGAGTTTACCAGGATTGAGGACTCTTTCTCTGCCCCATGTGATAGTAGTGGGTGTCCTAGTGGCAAGTCACAAAGCACCAATTCTTTCATATGGGAGGAAGACATGTATCACATGCATCAAAAGTATAATATATTCGCTCCCAGTTGCAGAAAAGTTGGTGAGTGAAGAAAAGGAGATCTGCTGCTGGTCGTTCTGTCAATAAAGTGAACCTGTTGCAATGCCTTGCTGAGAGGAAGCACAGATTTGCCAAGTGAACCCTCACAATCTATTACTGTATTATAATAATAGAGACCGTTCCATTCCAGTTTTGATGCTTATAATAATAATATAATATAATGCTGTCAGATTGCATATACAGTAATACAGCCTTTCTCAATTTTTTTACATAGAGAATTACCATTAAAGTAACTTCCTAGCCTTGGGGAACCCCTGCCAACATTTGCTATATAAACAACTAATGGTACACTAGTGTTGTGGTCAGTGGGAAGAATGCCTCTTCCATTGGTGGTGAGTGGGAAGAATGCCTCTTCCATTGGTGGTCAGTGGAAATAATGCCTCTTCCATTGGTGGTCAGTGGGAAGAATGCCTCTTCCATTTGTGGTCAGTGGAAATAATGCCTCTTCCATTGGTGGTCAGTGGAAAGAATGCTTCTTACATTGGTGGTCAGTGAGAGGAATATCCCTTACATTGGTAGTCAGTGGGAGCAATGATCATTTGTATTAGTGGTTACATATCTGAGAGGTAAAAATTGTTAATTGCCCAGGGAACCACTGGTTGCACCCTTTGAAGGTATCCTAGGGTTTCGTGGAACCCTGGTGGAGAAAGGCTACAGTAATAAATATGCTTGACTATTTTCTCACCATACTGTGAGCTGCAGCAAGCATTAAAATACCATGCTGGAGAGTCATCTTTTGACCTCACACACAACGCAGCAGCCTGAATCTCCAGTGGTCCAACATGCCGCCCTGCACACTGGTCCAATTAACAATGCTCACGCTCTCCGAGCATCTCTGGTAATTAAGCAGTGTGCTTGAGTATGTTGGACCGCTGGGGACTCGCCCTGCTACATTATGTGTGAGAGCAACGGTCCGACTCTTCAATGTGGTGTCTTAACCCTTGCTGCAGAACACAGTACATCAAACAAATGTATAGACAGACATCATTTTTACTGTATATGCATCCAAACTGCATAAGGTATTGAATGGCTCTTTTTGCATGAGATGGGTCTATACATTCCCATACAAGTCTTTTGGAATGCTAAACCTGCTTGAATCAGGTCTAATGCAGATGACAATTAGGTCAACAGCAGGTCAACTATACCTGTCAATAAATTCAAAATGATCTCAGAAGTGTCTTAAACTAATGTCAACTTGATAGAAAACAAGAAATGAAAAAGTCTACTGCAGCCTTTCTCAACCTTTTCAACACAGAGGAACCCTTGAAATAATTCTCTGGTCTCTGGGAACCCCTGCTAAAAATTAAAAATCTACAACTCATGATACATTAGTGTGCTGGTCAATGGGAAGAATGCTCCTTACACTTGTGGTCATTGGGAATAATTACCCCCTTATAGATAGCTAAAAAGATCAATTATGTCAGTGGGAATATCTGACAGGCAGAAATTGACCATTGCTCAAGGAACCTCTAGCAACCTCTGGAGGAACCCTAGTGTTCCACGGAACCCTGGTTGAGAAACCCTGGTCTACTGAGTAACTATATACCAAAATTACCCTTTGTTAGAACAAATGGGGAATAATCTACTAAAATAGACCCCAAAAAACAAAATTCCCAGCGTAAAAAAGAAAAAAGGCAGACAAATTGTCTGCCAACCATTAGTTGCACACTTCAGCATGCATCAGTTGCTAAATCCATGGTACTGGTACCTAAGGTGCAATTACTGAATATTCAGCTGTCAGCTGATCCCCTTGAAAACGTCTCCTACAGCAAAACACATGGGGTGGGGCTAGTGTTGTCATATTGCTGAATATCACACACAACTACACGGCCCCTATGTTACTGATGGGCAAAGTGCGGAGAGGACAGGACACTCACCTCAGAATTTTAGCAGTCCTGCGAAGCTGATAACTGATATTGCCATCGTAACCATAACCTCCAATGGTGAAGATAATACATGCAGCTGAGCTAATGAAGTCGTCTCAAGTTGTACTCAATAGAGTTCATGCTATTGAATTCATAGGTACTGCATATTCTATATAAGCAAGTCCATATAAATGCACATAGGTGTGCAGCAGCACTGACCCACAGGACATAGGCAGCTAACAGAGTGCAGCACAGCAGAGCAAAGCAGGACAAACAGATAGTAGATGGTTGCAAATTCACCTAGCAGCTGAGGGAAGTGTAGAGTGGTGCCTCACTGCAGCAATTCCAGACATTCAGTCTTCCTCAATGGGTGTACATCACCACCACAGCGGGAACTCATGGAGCCCATTTGTGAGCAGGTGCAGGTTAGTCCAGCGTGAAGGCACCTCTCCTCAATGCTGAGCACACATTTTCGTGCTGCTGTCATGGATATTAGGAATCTTAGGATGGATGCCCACTGGGGCTCAGTTAGGATGACATCATGGATCCTGGTATACCGGGATGCAGAAGCTAAAACTGCAGGTCAGTTCCTCCACCAACACATTTCGTCTGTAATGACGCTTTTTCAAGGTTTCAATTTGATGCCACTTACACAAGCCCAAATCCCTCAATACAGGACCATGCAGAAATAAATGCAGACGGGTCAGTAGGGCTTTAAGGGATTTTCTTAAAAAAAGGTGTTGCCTTCTCAAGTTATTCCTCATAAACAAAGTCAGGACCCTCCCAGATAGCAAGGATAACATACAGTTCATATTCCCATCGCACACATTCCTGCAATAAGCTCTAAAGCGTGCTGTAGCGACAGCCAGCTGGATACTGGAACCAATGCGATATGTAGATTAGATATTCGCCAGCACACCAAGGATCATTGGTTTCGTCCAAACATTTTTTTATTTAAAGAGTGATCACATCACAAAACGGTGTAATGCAACATTTTAGAGCCAAGCAGGACCCCTTCATCAGGCATGAGTCCTGCGTGGCTCTGAAACGTTGCACTACACTGTTTTGTGATGTAATCACTCTTTGAATAAAAAAAGTTTGGACTAAACTGATGGTCCTTGGTGTGCTGGCGAATATCTACATAAAGCAAGGATAACATGCCACAAATTTGTGGCAGTGTTGAATAGTAAGTCTGTTAACGTGCTGCTCATTTTCACTGGCAATTTGTACACTTGCAGAGCACTTGAAGCACATGTTCTAGTTGACACTTTTCCAATTTGTAGCAAATTTGCGTGGCTAGTCTCTAGCAAGAGCAAAGTTGCAGTAGTGAGTTTACAGCAAGAGCTCGGCAAGTCTACAGCATGAAAATTCAGCCACAGTGACCCCTGTGGTGGGATGACTACTGCACAACATAACTGAACCAGAATTTGCAGCAGACTTGCAGAATGTTTGCAAACATAATTGATCTGGAGGTATACAATGCGGACTTGCTGCAGTTGTGCAACAAACTTGTGAAGCCTGGCAAGTCAAGTAATAGCTTAGCAAATCATTATCAATCTAGCAGCACCATTTCTTAATATCTGGGCTCTTGGCAGCTGTGCCATTTGTTGGAATGTTTTATATTGAGCTACTGTTCAAGCACGCTCTGTCCGCCTGCAGATCCTTCTGACAAAAGATCTTTCCATTGACATGCATGCTTGCATCTGCATGGAGAGCAGAAATACATTCAGCTCATCTTTATTAGAGGGGAATAGTAGGAGTACGATGGAAAAATTCAGTCCAGTTGCTCGTCAGCCAGGGGATGTCTGGACAAGCTGGGGAGCGCCCACAGACATGCAATCATTTTCCCATCTGACCATAATGGATTGGATGAAGATTGTGTTATATCTGAACTATGAATGAAGATGATTAATTGATAACATTTTCATGTTCCCATTGTTTGCTGCTAACGAGCCACCCCACCTCCTATCTACCCTCTGGTGAAGAAAGCTTGAGCTAATGCATTGCCCGCACGTACAGTTTGCGGAGGAAATGATAAATTCTCCTTCAATTTTCTTTCTATAATAAAGCTGCCTTCTCCAGATATAATAATGGGCAATTTGTCTGCATGCTATTATCGCTGGAATCTGCTGCGAGGGGCCCTGTAAGTCAATTGGAAATTGGTCTAGACTGGTGTGGCGAGGAGTTGTTCACCGCAGATTTCTCACGTCTGGGGCTTGTTCAGGAGAAACTGAAATTGACAACATCTGTCAGAGGTGGCGAGACTTGTGTGTGCTCTTGCTGAGCGCTGCTGCGGTGGAGCAGAGGAATGGCTGTGACAAGGTCATATAGAGTACTGCGTCCTGAGACCCCTGCTGAAGTTAGGCTTAATGGGAATGTATAGACTTTCAGTCGTTTTTGAGACATGCATGTAAAAGAAATCAACAAATACATAATATTATCAAGGTTTGTTACTGCTGAACAAACTTTTCTAGGTGTGTTTTGTGGTTCTGTATGTATGCGTTGAAAAACATATTTATTCAAGACGTATGCAGCCCTTTTATCTTTACTTTGGGGGTATGGCGGTGTGCAGAGAACTTCAGATTTCAACTAGGACAGATAGCACCAACACAAGGGACACTTATCATTAAATGTAAGTAACGTCCCTTGTGCTGTTTATTTTTGTTTTATTACCTATGTAAAATACTAACTTCCCTATGCGACTGGCTGATATGTAATCTCAATTGTTGCTAAAGCAACCCAAATGCTATACAAAAAGTTTTACAGCAAGCTAAACCTGTCAAAATAAAAAAGGACATACTTGCTGTTCCTGCTGCCCACACTGATCCGTAGAGACCTTTTCATGATGTCCATACTGAAAACTGAATGTCAGCCAAGTCTCAGTGTCCTAGATCCCCCACAGCTATCACTTGTTCCTCCTCTGACTATAGTGACGTGGAAACTATAGTGATGTGGAGGTCAGAGGGAGGAACCACTGGGTGCTACAGGGGACCCAGGATACTACAGGGGACGTCAGGATATCACTATGATGCTGTGCAGCAGCTCTTCAGCTGCTCCTTCTTTATGATCCTTTGGCCACGTTATACCCAGGGGTTTTGCTGTTTTGGCCCTCCTTTGGTACCTGGCCCTGGGTCCACCCACCACCATCAGCTCCCGGTTGGAACCATTCCTGTGGTTTGTTTCACAGTATTGAGATCCTGTTGTCAAACGTGTAGAGAGCTTTAAGCCTTCATGAATTGACAATTAGATGTTCCTGCGACCTTGGGTGATATGCTGTAAATACATGTCTGATTTGTGGATATCAATGCTATTATCTAAAGTGAATTACATTGTTGTTTTTTACAGTATGTATTTTGTAATACATTTTGTAAGTTTTTAATACCCTATTGGATCTTTTTCATTCAGCACCACTCACAAAAGTCCTATGGGCACATTCTCTCCTTGTTTTTTCGGGACCCAAGAGATTGACACTCCTGGAAGTGTCGGCTATGGTGCGAACTTAAGCTGCAGCTTGTTTGGCAATAGGGATGCTTTAGGACACAATGAAGAGCTATTGCCAATTGAGTGTTTGCTCCCTCTGAGAGTGACTACTTTACAAACTGATTTATGTAATACAAAAACAAAAAAAAAAAGAAAGATCAAGTTTGTAAAAATGTGAAAGTCACATAAAACATTTAAGGCAAACACTACAGAACAGCTATGCAGGTCAGGGGTTTAGACTTCAACAATGATGTTAAAGCGTGCATGGTAAATGCTTCATATATAGCTGGAGGGAAAATATCTTTTATCTTATGTTTGCATGGCTTTAGAAAAGAGAATAGCATGTGCCTTCAGGCATCTTCATCCTTACTCTGGGAACCCAGTAGTGGTCTATTTTGCAACCCCCTACTACATCATCTAGAAAGTCAGTGCTTGGCCTCAACCACTGACTGTGTCAAGCTGATCAAAGAGTTTATTAAACACAACAGCCAATGGGTGCTGGAAGGAAGCTGTTGGGAAGAGTGAAATTTCTAAATGTAGTTGAGGTTTACAGAATAGATTGCCCTAGGTCTCTGGACTCACAGGGTACATGACTCCCATCTCAATCGTTTGCAGGGGCAGTCTGTTTTTTAGAACCGCATTCCTCTGTCCCTCTTATCCGCCAAGCTGTCCTTCTTTAAGGCCTGATGTGTAAATCTCTATAAAAATGCCAGACTTGCTATAATGCGCTAAACCTTTCATCCAAACTCCTATATAACATTGGTTATTTTAAAAAGAAAGTATACAGGAAAGTAAACACGTGGGTGCCACGCTTACCCTTAGCGCAGGTGGTCAGACACTATAGATTCTGTGTTCTTCACCTATAGCAGCCCCCTTTCCCATAAGGCAAGCAGTACTCGGTTGCTCCCAGGTCTCATACATAATGCTGTAGTGCCTGGTTATCATGCCAGGAGAGGCAAAAACTGAACACAACAAACAGATACTTGCAGTTGCAGACAGGCAGAGTGGTTAATAAACAGTCAAGATACAAGACAGGTAAGGTTTAAAGTAGTCAGAGTCAAGCCTGTTGTCAAAAAGGCAGGCATAGTTCAGTTAATAGTCCGAGTTCCAATCCCAGGTCATAAATTGGGGAATCCAAACAGCAGAGTAGACAAACAGGGAGCTTGAAGCATGTGTTACAGTCCCTATCACAAGCATGAGACTGCAGGCTTGGCTGGCTTAAATCAGGTTTGGTCTCCACACAGAGACTGGCAACATCAATCACCTTGCAGGTGGGCAGACAGACAGGGAGAAGGCATCACAGCCAAAACTGGGATGCTGGAATGAGACCAGCAGCTATCAAGGAACAGGAACGCAACGTTCTTGTGACAGTGGGTGTGTGTTAATCTCTTGTGGTCTGCATAAAGGGTTTAAGAACATGTCAATCCAAGGGTTTCTCAAGGTGTTGCTAGAATTACTCGAACAATGAGCAACTTCTGCTTTTTGGATGAGACATCTGACAACAAGGATCTTTTAAGCTATCTGTAAGGGGAGGATTCTTCCCAATGACAATCACAAATGTAAAGAGTGTTCTTGTCAGTGAGAATCACACTAATGTCCTGTGAGCTGTAAATGTAATAATTACTAGCTAGAGTCCCTGAGCATTGAAAGTTACATGAATGGTTCTTCCAAAGTTTAGAAAAGCTGGTTTATAGTCAAATACATTTTTATTTAAAGGATAGGTACAGCCAAAGCTCATTTGGCTGTATTTGTCCTGTAGGTCACAGGAGTGCATATCGTTCTGCACTCCTGTGACCCATTTTCAGCAGACAACGGGCTGAAGTTCGTTGTCTGCTGACATCACAGAGCTGCTGAGACCCTGAGCAAGTTGCTCCCGCTCTCTCCACAGCCCAGTGCTCCAGTATGCGCAGGGGGGGGGGGGGCAGAGCAGAGAGCTGACTGACAGTCAGCAGCTCTCTGCTTAGGGAGCTGTGAGAACCAAGCGATCTGCATTGTTAGATTGCTCGGTTTTATTGTTAGAGCCGGCGGGGACAAATGCAGCGTCGGACCGATGCTGCATCCACATGGGTAAGTATGATTGGGGGAAAAAAAGTCCATACTTCTCTTTTAAGAATTTTAAATAGAATAGGAAACAATAGGTTACAAAAATGTTAGATCTGTCATATCAAGTTAGTAAAAATAGGCAAATAGCAAAGACATTGGTCTGATAGAGGATTCTCCAGCAGAAAATGGGAAACCAAATACATATATAATCTGTACAGCTGAGCAGGTAAATGTTGGGCCTCTAAGACCCCCAAAGAGGCCTTGAAAAGTAGAATAACAACAAGGTACTAGAGAACTTAACAATACCAATGACAAAGGGGGGGGGGGCTGTAAAGGGTATAACATATATAGCCAAGAATAACCCAGATACCGTTAAGTCCAGACTATGAGATTGCCACACCTATGAAAATTAGAGAAAAGGGGGCGGAGCCGGCGGCGGAGGTGAATGGAAGCTCACTGACAGAGCTCCTGAATACCGGACCTTATATAAGCGGCTAGAGGCGACAGTTTGGAAAACCGAAGGCATCCACAAATGCAGGAAGGACACATCGTCTCCTCCCCGGTCGCGGTAGAACGAGGGACTCTGGAGGCCGGCCCGACGTCTTTAGGGGATTAAACGCCCCAAACAGAGATGAAAAAGAAAAGGGGTACCCCGGTCATTAGACGTGGCGAGGAAGGACGTAAACACCTACGGAAGCCAAAAGGTTTGACAGCGGAGATCGGCGAATATATTCCAGGCCATAAGTCCTCGAGACAGTCACTCGAAGGTAAGTGGAGGCGGCGGCCGAGGCGGGGGAAAAGAGATTAAAAGTATCCACACCGTTAGAGTATCAGACCTGAATTGCCATAGACCCAATAAGAACCGATATATACAATATGGGA